>BQNB010015813.1:2596-13601 GCA_026074375.1 Tanacetum coccineum
CATCCTCCAAAGTGCTGATATCTGCACTTTCCTATCTGATCTTAGGGGACGCTTCCAGCACCAAGTCCAAGAGAGCTAGGAAGCCTTCACTAATGGCATTTCCCGGCCTTTGTAAACATATTATGTTTATAATTTAACATGATTTGGGTGATAACTATTAAGGATACGATCAAAAAAGTTCATATTATGTTTAAGACTTGACACCTTTTTTTTTGGTGAAATGGTGAATTATATTAATACTACCAACTATATATGTACAATATGAAAAAGCATACTAGTCTGTGTTAATGACATGCCAAAACACACAAACTAGAGCTTGAACAACTTCAATAGAACTACATGTCTACATCTGAACTAACATTCTAAGCCAAACAAACTATACAACTGATCAGACAAACAGTATACTTGAAAACTTCCATACAATTCACCATTCACCAAAGGACTACATTTCCCATTACTGAAAAGATAATTCAGTCCCTAAGCAGCTACATCCTCACTTATAAGACAGAATCATCTAGACACTAATTGGCGTCATCCCTCCTAGTTCCAACCAAACCCCATATAGTATTGAACATATTTGACAATATTAACATATGCTCTTGTTTGAATAAGCTTATGTTGAATTCAGTAGTTTATGCTGTTGTTTGAATAACCATTTGATTCAGCTTGTCCAGATACCTCTAATGAGCTTGATAGTTAAATCAAAAGTCAGAACACTACAATCCGTTTAGTACTTTTTTTTTTGTAAAGCCAAATTTTATTAAAAAAAGGTACTAGATTGACACTAGCACCAAAGTAACACGAGTTTCTCGCTAGACATGTACACCAGATAGATGTCAAATTACACACGTCGAAGAAAACTGCAATTTTAGAAGCTGCAAAGAGGTGGTCTGCCATTCCTAGAATCAAATTACACTCAGAAATGCTGTCCACTGTATTAGATATGATTCACAGATAGGGCATAGCAACAAGTGCAAGTCTATTCCACACATATCGAGATTTGTTTTTGTTGGCAGGCTGTTGTTTCAATATTGCAAGCAAGTTTATTTAGTAGGAACTAACTTGTTCGATCTAAGTTGATTACCCAGTTGGTTATTGAGTTTAGAGTCAACCAACCTTCTCAAAGAGTTTAACAAAGAAATTCATGTACTTTCTAGCCGTCATTGTTATGTGAGAATTTGAAACACTTTTTAACTCATCCTCCAAACTGCTGATTTCTCCCCGTTCACTATCTGATCTTAGGGCCGCTTCCAGCACCAACGTAACACATGCTATGCTTTACAATTAACATGATTTGGGTGATATCAAGGATGAAATTAAGAGACAAATTTATACGCTTGAAATAACTACTATCGCGAATCTAATGAATACCTAAAATTTGGTAATTGGAACCACAATGACAGATTTTTTTAGAAAATAGGGGAAATTGTGTGCAACTAAAGTTTAAATTAATGAAAGAAAATGTAATACAGGATTTGCTACTCAAACATATTTCCATAAAAAAGAACATGGCTTCGCCCGGGTTCGAACCGGAGACCTTCAGTGTGTTAGACTGACGTGATAACCAACTACACCACGAAACCGATTTTGTTAACAAATTTTATTAAAATATATAATACTAAAGTTTTACGTGTCTTTCTCAACGTTAACCGAGCTGCTCTTTATGGCGGCCACTTGCAGGATAGTTGATATGAAAATGTATATCGTGTACATTGTCGTAGGACTGGGATATAAAGGTATCTTGCTAAATTCAAAAGCTTTATGCGTTTGCGTGAAGATTTCTTAAAAGTTACTCTACTCGATTCGATATATATGTAGACGCCTAGATAAAGGGTTCCGTCATTATAGTCTCTTGTTGCATATGTAAAATGGCATTAAGATTTCCTGGTGTCCCCTTCTTCTTTTGATGCTGATTTGGATGGAGCCAATGCAAACCAAACAGCTTTAGGTTATCATCTATCAGCTGCCCTTTTGGTCTACGAAAGGAACATGAGAACTGCATTTCAGAGTACGGTGAAAGCTTGCTACGAATTGACTGTGATCAAGTATGTGCGCTTCTGTTCGAAATTTCACTGTTGGGGTTTGAAAATATGCAAGCTTGTTCAGATGGAGTGTTATGATGTTTGGTCGAACTAACTTCACAGCTCTACTGTGGAATTCTTCAAATCATCAGGAAGAGTTTTATTGATCATGTCCATTGATTGATACTTCCCAATAACACTAATTAATACAACTGCATAGCAACAGGCCTTTGGCCTAGCGGCTAGCGGTATCCAAAATATAGCTAAGGTTCCCACCTCATCCAGGTGTTGAGGGTTCAAGTCCCATATGGGAGCGCGTGTTTTTTTGCCGTTAAAAAGAATACAAAAATATTGATACAATTTAATATGAGCTTGAAGAGAGAGATGATATATTTAAAAGCCCTTCGGTACCAATTTAACTTGATGTGATTGTTGCTTACTGAAAGACGTTTCTCCACAGCCCAAAATTTATTTCTAACAAGTAGCTTTTCAATGATACCTCATCGTCGTGTGTTACACTGGTCAAGAATGCATATGCATATTGTTTAATCGCTTCAACATCCAGACTCAAGCCCGGTTTGTGGGCTTTGGGTCCGCTAGGATTACATATGAAACCCTAGCGGACCCAAAGCGCACAAACCGGGCTTGGGCCTATTTATCCTCTAATACATACCTCATGTCTTTCCTTACTCGAATACATTGACGACAACACATAAATCTCTCTTTACATAACAGATTCAGCTGAAACCGAACATGCCAATCAAGTTTAAGACAAAATCAAACATAAATCCCATTAAGTTGTAGTGACAAATCCCGGGGATACTTGCAGGTGTGGTTACCCCTAAAACTTGGATTAAGATCCTCTAATGTTTGTCCCTCATGTTTTGTAATGTTGAACCAATCAAATAAAAGAAAATTAAATAGTGGGGTCATAATTGAGTAAAATATGCAACCCATTAAATTGCTCTCTCTCTCACAACATGTCAACATGAGAAGAACATTAGAGATTTAAAAATGAGAGGATCTCAACTTGAAGAGGAGATAGCCATCAAAGCATAGTTGACTGGTTCTACTTCAAAATCATTGCTCCAGTCATAGCCTCCTAAACCATCTTGAGCCACCAGTGCCTGTGATGAAGATTCATTTGTTGGTGCATTGCTCCTGCCATTGTCACCAAAAGATCTTCTTCCTTGATTTCTTCCAGATCTACATTCTCTAGCAAAATGCCCTTTTCTGTGACAGTTGTAGCACTCAATCTTTGACTTATCAAGAGAAACAGGTCGTTTTTCTTTGAAGTCCATATTCCTTCCTGTCCTTTGAATGAACTTCTTTACTCTGACAGTCAACATAGCCACCTGCCATCGAAGATCCAATTCCTCCAAATCATCTCCATCCATTTGCTGAAAATCCTCATTTTCAAGTTGAGGACTGGTTGTTGGTTGTGCAAGGAAGGAGTAAGCTATATCATGAGCACATGGAGTGGTTGGAACTTGATTAATTCCACCAGCAGCACTAACCCCAAAATCTCCATTGACAGTACTAACTTCATTAGTACTGTTAGTATTCTCAGAGGAAAGAAAAGCCAAGTTCTGAGTATTTGATGAGGAAGTTGAAGACTTTTTCATCTCGTCTTCATAAACCCTAAGGTTGTTGTAGAGGTCATCAATATCAATCTCATCAATATCTGGCTTATTTCTCATGATCAGTGCTATTTGACTCCATGAAGGAGGAAGACTTCTTAAAAACTTCTGATTAATGTCTTCCTTTGATACATAGGCTCCATGAATTTCTAGTTGACTTATGAGTTTCTGAAATCTATCATAAGCCTTATCTAAAGTTTCATTAGATGCAGTAACAAAATTTTCAAACTGATGTTTCAGAACATTCTTTTGCATCTTTTTGGATTCCTCATTACCTCCAAATCTAGATTTTATTGCAGCCCACAAAGATTTAGCATCAGGAACATTGTGGAACTTGAGGAGGTACTCATCAGGTATTGCTAAGAGCAAGATGCTCTTAACTCTTTCTTGATTTCTTCTAGCAGCCAATTGTTTTGCAGTCTTAGGAACAGGAGGACTAGATTGTTCTCCTGAAGGTGTAGCCTCATCTTCCAGATCTCCATTGACAATAATATCCCACAGATTATGATCTGTGTGACAAATGTATTGTCTCATCCTCATACTCCAGATATCGTATTCTCCCTTTTTAATGATAGGGATCTTCATAGCAGTGATTGTTGGTGGAGGAGTATCTTGATCTGCCATCTCTTTGATTTGTAGTAGTTCTGATTCAAAAGGAGTTCTTCTTTTTCAGAGTTTCCTCACAAGCTCTGATACCACTTGTAGGATCCCTTTGCTTAATGGATCTTAACCTTTAGCTTGTAAAGGGTTTGTTGCCTTAGATAAATCTAAAGTAACAATGATGAAACAATGATTAACCACTATTGATTACGCGGAATTTAATCAACAATGTAAAGAAGAATATAATCAAAACACTTTTATATTGAACTTTGAATCTGCCTAGGTTACAGATTACAAACTATGATTACTATTTGATCTCTACGATCTTGTGTAGAACTATATCTACTAACTATGCCTAGGGATCCTTTTATAGACTAAGGAAACCCTAATGGGCTTTACAAAACGCGTATAAAGATAATGCATATCTTTTCCTAAGATATCTCATGCATATCTTTAACTCTAACTAATTTCTGCGTAAGCAGACTTAACTATTACATAAACAGTATTAACTATTTAATACTGCCAGTACTAACTATGATAAACCTTCTACCAGTACTAACTATTATACTAGCAGAATTAACTATAATACTAACAGAATTAAGTCTGTTATACAAAATTCCTAACAATCCTCCCCTAAACTTGAACTTCACTTGTTAACTTCAAGTTTCTTCAGTTGTCTTCAGTTTGGGCTTTTGAGAATTGTATCCAAGCATGTCTTTAAGTCCTTAGCTTCTCTTGAATGATGATCTGTTTGATATTCTGTTTAAAAACCGGAATACTTTGTCTTTAAGTCTTTGTTTCTCTTAATAGCACACTGCAACATCCATCTAAGTTGGCTTTTTGTTTTTGGCAAACTACCAGCCATCAATGGATTTGATATGTCTTTACCATGAGCCGTTTGCTATAGACTAGTCAATGCTTCATTGTAGTAACAAGGTGCATTGATAACCTTATAGTTTTTAGCAAACTATCAGCTATCAACGGATTTGAGATCTCTTTACTGTGCCATTTCACCTATGGAGTAGCCAAACTCATTGTTTAAAAACACGGTGAGTTTAATTCCATTACAAATTTTTGTAAACGATCACACCATTATCGGATTTGGAGTTCTTTACCAAAGCCGTTTGCTTTGGACTAGCCAGTTCTTATGCCTATTAAGCATGGTGAACTGATAAACAATTTGTTGTGTGGTGGGTTAGCTTCACACCAAAACCTTATCACTTCCATTATAGTTCAAAGTTTCCCAAAAAACATTCCCATTGCTACTGATAATTTCATCACTTTCTAATCCCAGCTTGCTTCTCAATTATCTTCAAAAGTTTATAACAAACTTCATTCATTTTTTCATCTATAAGCTTTATTTTCAACATTGCTTGACAAGCATCTTTTTACAAAGGATATTTTCTATCCACTAACATATATATAGAACATGCTTCCAAAGTTAAACAATGTACTTCACATTTATCATTAATTCTCTATAACTAACCATCTTTTGCTGAAGTGGTAAGCTCCAAATAGCATCTTCATTGAGTGGTTGATCATTACTAGTCCTGAGATCAATCCAAAAGTACTCTGCTAATAAGCATCTTCAAGGCCTATTTTGTTCCATACTTTACATTACAAACTGAGTACTAATTCATATGAATCCTCTCTATTGTGAAATCTTTAAGCATAGCTCCAAAGCTCATGTAGACTGTATCAGCTCCATTTTCTCTCATTATCTGATAAATACTTCTTTGACCTTGCTGAAATATCTTCCAATTTACCACACTATCAGATTTTGTAGTCAAAGGAGTAGGATTCATAGCTTCTACTGATTCCTCTTTATCAGTTTCTGAATCTTCTTGTGCACTCTTGTCAACATTTATACCCTTTCTAGCCTTTTACTTCTTTCTTTTTCCTGTTCTTTTTTACTTGCTCTTTCTTCCTTTACTTTTAGCAAACTTTTTCTCCTATAGCTGGTGGAACAGTATCTTTATCATCAAACTTTTGTTTATTTAAGTCTTTTCTGATGGCTCTTCTCCATTATCTTTTTAAATTTTGCTTTCGTTAGGCTTCAATTTATAAGAAAAAAGTATCAATTTGTGTAACCCAACTTATCAAAATCTTCTTTAGGTCTCTTTAAAACTTCTAACTTCTTTAATAAGAAAGCTTCCAAGTTTCCTTGATCTTAAGATAGTTTGGGAATGTAGATTCTTAATTGTGACTGAGTCATGGGTTTGTTTCTCTTTGCCTTAGGCTCTTTCCTCTGATGCTCTGAAAGTGTTTATTTCTTTGATTCACCATAATCTACCATTCTTTTTGCATAAAATCTTGTTCAGGCAACATCTTTTCCCAATACATCTTTTGACAACTCTGTATTTGCTTTTAGCTTGGCTCTAATAACATCCCAGTCATCTTCAGTATAAAATTGTGCTTCAAATTAAACTTGAGCTTTTCTTTCTTTTGTTGTTTTTGATATAGTTCTCTTCTTCTGCCATTCTTTTAGCTACCAATTTATCTAAATGAATCTCCTTTGCAACTTCTTCATCCAACTGAGCTTACAACTTTATAGCTTCTTCCAATCCAGCTTCCTCTTATCTCATTTGTTCTTTAGTTTTGTGAGTAGCCTGGATATCCTCTTCAACCATTTGAGCCTTTCCTTCCCTTTGACCTTTTACTAGCGTACAGTATCACTTTTGTATACTTGTACTTAACTTCTTCAATACAGAATTCTTTCTTTCTTCCGCATTCAACCAGTATCAATCTTTTAGCCATAGACCTTGCTCTCCTCCTGTATCTCTTGCCCTTATCAGTTGATTTTTCCTTGCTAACACCCTGAGAAGCAACCTTTGTCAATGTTTTAGCTGCCTCCAAGCTTGTAGGACTGATATCTTCTTCTTGAGCCTCCCCTAAAGCTTTTATAGGAGTAACAAAATCTGTTAACTTCTTTTTCATGAATTCTCTAACCAAAGAAACTAGAGGATCATCATTAATATCCTAAATTTTCCACCCCTAATCCTTTGGTTCTTCACCCTCTGATTCAAATATGAGTACTTTCTTAGATTTCCTCTTTAAATCTCCTTTGGGATCACTTCCAAAAGCCACAAAGCCTCCATTTAAATCTTCATATTCTGACAGATAAGCTTTATTTCCAGTCATATGGCTAGAGCAACCACTATCCACCACTGCATGATCCTATAACAAGATCTCTGGATTGCCCTACACAAAAGGTAAGAGAATTAGTATCTCTTAGGGATCCAAGTTAATACTGACTTGGAAACCCATTTTGGGTCTACACACTTAAATTTCTTGACCATGTAAGAGCCATTATATTTATACACATGATCCTGGTAATTCATCTTTGGCCTCTGATTGCTGCCAAACTACACCTTAAAATATATATAATATAATAAAATATAAAATATATATAGTAAGAATAGTCTAAAAGCAGAATCAATAAAACCGAGAAGCAGTATAGAGTGTTCCCGGGTCGTTATGTCCCAACGAGGCTAGAGATGGAAAATCGAAAGACGTTTGATGATTGATGTTTGAATGTCACAAGGATAAGGATAAGATTGGGCACTAAACCTAATAAGCAAATGCACACAAAGATAAGCAAGGAAAATAAGCTGAACAAGTATAAAAAGCTAGGAAAATTTTAAAAACACTTAAAACCTTTTACACTAAGACACAAATAAGCTCAAATAAGCTTAAGACAAAACAAATTAAGCTGGACTAACTCTAAATAAGTAAATTCAGCAAGCAATTAAGCTAAATAAGCAGGAAAAACACAACAGTACTAACAACAGTACTAACAGTATTAACTAACAGTACTAACTTGGAGTTAGTACTGGTAGTTATAAGTTAGTACTGGTAGCCTTAGGTTAATACTGTTAGCCTTAGGTTAATACTGTTAGCCTTAACAAAACACAATTAAACAAGAAATAAGCAAATAAGCTAAAACAGATATTCACCTAACCTTAATAAGCACTTAATAATAGGAATAAACAACTAGAATAAACTAAAATGACAAATAAGCTAAAAAACTACAAACTGATACACTATTAAAATAATTTGGAAAGGAAAATAAGCTTAAATAAGCTTACTCTTAAAGAAAGTAAAGGAAAATGGTTTAATATACTCTAAAAAGCTAATTAAATCTTAAATAAGCAGAAATTATAAGCTGATAAGCTAAAATGAACCACCAGTATTAACAGTTTAAACTAACAGTACTAACTTGGAGTTAGTACTGTAGCTTTAGTAGTACTGCTAGTGGAAATAAATAGCAGAAATGACTAGCCTAGTACTAATAAAGAGTTAGTACTGGTAGTTCAAATACCCCTTAAGTTTTCCACAAAATCATTTTTCTTTTTATTATTAAGCTTTATTTGGTCCTTAATTTATTAAAAACAGATGTTAAATAACAGAAATAGCAATACTTATAAACAGGTTTTAGTCAATAAAATGCACGAATAAGCAGTTATACAGTATATAAGTAAACAATAAACAGTGATCTACAACCAACCTTGCTCAAAAACAGGGGGTCAAGCAATGAAATAATCTAACAGCTTTGCTTGCATAAAACAAGCTAGTGGAGAATCTATAAGCCCTTCCAGAAACTGGCTTAAACATCCTTAACATAAGCTTGTGGTATATTTGAGAGTGATATTTGTGGATTTTTTCCTGCTTAACTACTTAACTTTTTACTTTTACCTAATGAAAACAGCTTATAAGTAAGCTGTGGTGATAGATTTTTGAACACAGAACAATATGCTTAAGAAACTTAACACTGGTAATGTAAATTGACTTTAAAAACTCAAACTTGGATTAAAACTTGAAAGGGTTACAAGATGAAAGTAAAAGCTGTAAATGACTGAAAATAAGCTAAGTTAAAAACTGAAATTAATTAAAAACTAAAAACTAGATAAAAACTAGATGCCTCAAAGGCTTACAAAAAACTCTATTTATAGCCGAAGTCTTGGACTTTCAGCTTGTGCTTCTTTGGAGAGCAAAAACGAAGTGTGCTTGTTGTGTGAGGTAAGTCCTAAAGCAAATCCCAGCCCTCAAATTCATTTGTGCTTCTTTGGAGATTAATCTCAGCCATCGAAATGCTTTGGGAATGGAGAGGGATTGCCAACATGGCATTTATACAACTGGGGGGGTTTAGTAGGGTGGATGAAATGATTTTGGCTAGGGTGAGGAGTGGTTTTGCAGGGGAGAAGTATGGGCGACATACAAGTTGTAACTGGGTTTGTGTTAGGCGGGAAAGATGACTTTAGGGTAAGTAGGCAGTTTTGTCCCCTCAAGTTGTATAACTTGAATGTAATCTCTGCCCGGTTGGCAGTTATAGTCCCTCAACTTGGTATCTTTTGTAATACAACTTGAGGTTTGGCAGTTTTAGCCCCTCAAGTTGTAGTTCCTTCATTTGGCTCGACTTTTGACTTTGCCCTTTCCACCATGTTTGGATTTGTTTGTTTTTGTCTTTCTTTTTGTTCTTTTTCTTGAATATCCGTTTCCTGCACAATACAAATGCAAAACATACAAATACAATGTATTTTTGGTACGTTTTTAATCTTTTAAGTCCGTTTTTAATGGAACAAGGTATGTGTAATTAAGCACATACCAAAATCCCCCAAACTAAGATGTTGCGTGTCCCACGCAATGCTATGAAGTAAGCACTCGAGAAACCAAAAATCTCAAATCCCCTCGACTAATAACTTGGAAAAGTAGCCAAGCGTTTATCAAAGGGAATAAAAGAATCAATAGCCTCGACAAGTCCCGGTTCTCACCAAATTTTATATTTACACAACTACTCTAATTTATTTTTTTGATTTTTCATTTTTTCATACATGTTTGACTTCCTTTATTTATCAACAATGGGATCATAGAATGAGAAACGTTCGTAGAATAATCCACGGACGTCCTGACGGATAATTTCATCGTCCCCGATTTTTTCACAAGTCCTAAGCTAAGCAATTAAACAAGATCATTGTCGATATAAGTTTAGATGTTAAGCCCTCATACTTATGACTTGTGAACTTTTTACTCCCAACATGGATATATGATTTGAATGTGTGTGCTCGTTTCAACCATAGATCAACTTATTTTCATAGTCATAATTCAAGATGAATCACGACTCAAAGCAACAACTTATTAGGTACTTGTAACTTGATTTTAAACCATAGAACTTTTTGCAACATATTTATCATTTTCATAAGTTCTTAAAGCTAGGAATGTGTTGCTTAGTTTGAACACCTACCTAGGCCTCGCTCCCTAGTAGGATATCACAACCAACGACCGGTGTTCTTAGTTTGAAAACCCACCCCGTTGCTAGCGTAGTGGGAAATCACATCAACACCTTCTTCCTAATATGGCTAAGGATCGGTGTCTTAGTTTGAACCCTCACCTAGACCTTTCTTCCAAGTGAGATATCACAACACACCAAATCCCTAGAAGTAAAGACGTCTTAGTTTGAACCCCTACCTCGTTGTTAGCGGAGTGGGATATCACGACACATCTTTTACTAGCTCCATATGATCAAATGTATGCTTCATTGGCATAATTACAATATTCGTGCATTTTTGCATTCATACTTCATTCATGCATCTTTGGCATTTTATCTTTCAAAACCTGTTTTTGACACACCGTGTGTCTGAGGAGCAGGTCCTTGATGAGCTACCGGTTGATTGACCGGAGGTCGATAAATCTGACCTTGGTTGAAATTGTTTCCTCGATTGAAATTGTTTTGACTATTTGCATGAG
>BQNB010015813.1:13899-72600 GCA_026074375.1 Tanacetum coccineum
AAACGAGCAGTACTAACTCCAAGTTAGTACTGCTAGTTCATTTTTAGGACAGTACTAACTTCACACTAACAGTACTAACTCTAAGTTAGTACTGCTAGTTCATTTTCTTGGATTTCAAAGGTAGCAGTACTAACTTATAACTAGCAGTATTAACTTTAAGTTAATACTGGTAGTTAATACTGGTGGTACTGTTGTTAGTACTGTTGTGTTTCTCTTGTTTAATTTAGCTTAATTGCATGCTTAATTTGCTTATTTAGATTTAGGTTAGCTTATTTGTCTGTCTTAAGCTAATTGGAGATTATTTGTGCCTTAGTGTAAAAGTTTTTAGTAGCTTTAATTCAATTTCCAGCTTATGTTATTTGTTTAAATTTTATGTGCATTTACTTTCAGTTTCAATTCCCAATCATTCTTTGTTACATTCAAGCTCCAATCATCAATCGTCTTGCGATTTTCCATTTCAGCCTCGTTGGGACATAACGACCCGGGAACACTCTATACTGCTTCCGGTTTTCTTGATCTCACGGATTCTCATCCTTGAATTTATTTATATCATATATATATACGTTTTAAGGAGTAAGTTTCACCGGATCAGTGAGCAATTGGTATGAAGAAGCTGCAACAAAGGGCGTCTTCCATTCTAAAATTACATTAAAATTCACAATTATGTTATCTGTGAATATTTTCTTCTACAAAAATATAAAAAGTACAAAAAATATTTTTCACTTTCTTTTATTAGTATAATTATCATCTAAAAAAAAAAAATCAAAAAAAATCAAAAAAAAAAATTGTCCATAAAAAGAAATAAATACAAAAATTGTAAACAAATACCACAATATTATATTCTCAATTGGAGGTATTATCTAATAACTTCCGGTGAACTTATTTGGTTCCCAACACGAACAAATGATTTAAAAACTTGCATTTGTGTCTCTTACGATATACGGCTCACCTTTAGAAACGTTTAAACAAAACTAAAAAGTGGATATAAGGAGGGTTGTTCCTAGGAACTACGACCCGAAAGGAGAAATAAGCTTCGCGCTATTCCTACTCCTCCGCTCACCTGTGCGTTTATCATTTTGAGAGCTACCGATTATTTGGTTTAAGTTATTTATCTCATTGTCCGTTAAAATCAATTGTGAATAAATCATTGAAAAAGCCAAAAAAAATTAGTGTAGATTTTCTTTTTATATTTCTATTTTGTGCATGCGCACTCGTTCTCAAGCCCGTAGACGTCGACAACCACAAGTCCAACAAACTTCTGTTGAATCATCCAATCTTGAGAAACCTGATAATCCTCTCATAAGTTTCGATGGCTGATAATCGTACTATGGCGCAATTGCTCGAAGGCACCACCGTGGGTTCGAGGATGCGATCGTTATTGGAAATAACCGCGAATAATTTGAAAGCAAGCATGGACTGTCTGATTCTTGTCCAAACAAGCAATTTTTGGAAATGGATAAAGAAGACACATGTCACATCCGTTATTTCAACAAGATCACTTCTACGATGAAGATTCCGAACGTACCAAATACGTCGGTTAAACTTATGCTTTTCCCATTTTCTCTCGAAGGGGCAGCCCGGATATGGCTGGAAAAAGAACCCCCTCGGTCGATTGAAACATGGGATGATCTTGTTACGAAATTTATTAACAAATTCTTCCCTCCCTCTAAAACGACAAATCTCAGAAATGAAATCACGAGATTTCAGCAAAAATTTGATGAGACGTTTTGTGAGGCTTGGGATCGTTTCAATGATCTTAAAGGGATGCCTCATCAGGGTTTTCAGAATTGCCATAACTCGATAAATTCAATAATGCCCTTAAATCAATTTGATCAAGAATTCATTGAACTCTGCTGTGGTGGTTTACTTCTTAGAACAAAAATGCTCGAGAATGTTTAAAATCATCGAGAGCAAGTCTAGAGGTACGTCAATCAAGAAACAAAAGCTGTTGTAGCTAACGATGAGTACAGCTTTCCACCCCGAAATCTCATCTGATGTTGCTGAACTTAAAGACATGGTTCGGGCATTGATTCTCGACAGAAAAAACCAAACCCCAGCTTCTGCCCCCGTAAAAGCGGTTGAACAAAGTTGTGTAACTTGTGGGGGAGGTCATTTTTATTTCACAAACTGTCCGCACTAATAGACATTTACCAGGACAATTCAAGAGTAGTGTCCCCAAGCCGCTGCGGCAAATTTCAACCAAGCTAATTCTGTTATCGACTCGAAGGTATCAATCAAATTGACCTCCTGGTTTTCTCCAATTTAGAATCCTATGCATTAGTCAAAACAATTTCAATCGAGAAACATACTTCAATCAAGACAGAGGGATACAATTTCAACCAAGAGTCAGATTTATCGACCTACGGTAAATCAACAGTAGCTCATCAAGGACATGCTCCTCAGACACACGTTGTGTCAAAAACAGATTTTTGAAAAAAAAAAAAGATATGTCACAGCCAATGATGCAGTGTGGAGAAACATGCAAAACAAGGTCAAAACCTGCATAAAACCCAAGGCAAAATTTGACTGACATGTTTCAAAATTTGTTACTGCGTAATACAGCTTCTAACTTCCGGTTCTGGAACTCTTCATGGTTATCATTGTTACAAACCAAAGGAAGATTTAAAAGGTATCACTACGAAGTGGTGTCACCATCCAAGGACCAAAAACAGTTTATCAGACACCGAGGTGACATAAGGACTACGATGCCTCCTCTGCTAATAAACGGATGCACCGAAGACGTCATACCTCTGGTGTTCTAATTCAGTCTCGTAATCCAAATCGGAGCCAAAAATGGGTTTTCCTGTTGATACTCCAAAATTCCTAAAGCATCATCCATTTTCCACAAGAGAAATGTGAAAAGGCGCCAAGGAAAAAGCTAACGAACAAAACTGAGAAATTCTTTGAAATCTCAAAGATATGAATTTCGAAATAGCTTTTTGGATGCTTTGACTCTTATGCCTTATATTCGCCTCATAATTTAAAAGCCTTAATCGGAAACTAAGAGAAATTGAGTGAAATGGCAAAATTGACGATACTTGCTCGGCGGTCATCCTTAAAAAGTTGCCTAAAAAATTGGAGACCCCGGCAATTTCCTTATTCTCCATGTGAATTTTTCTGGCATTAACACATTGCAATGCCTTGGCGTTCTCGGTGCAAGCATCAATCTTATGCCGATTCGTGGGAGGATCTCTCTCTTTCAGGCTTACCCCAAATGCATGAGATAGAGCTAGCAGGACCGTTTCTATCACTACAACAATCGGTACGCCAAAGCGTAGTGTGTTGGTGGGAAGTTCCAATTTCAGAACCGATTTTGTGGTTGTTAAATTTGAGCAGAACCCCCGATAGTACCTCCTAATTCTCGGAGGTGTTTTTATGAAAACTAGTCGTTGGCATTAATCAATGTCGTACGAGGGTGAATTACCCTTCGTGTTGGGCCAAAGAGGGCCCTAACTTTCAACCTAGATCAAAATTCGAGGTACATGGCACAATTTCAATCATTCATGACGCAAAAACGGATTGACGTCATTGATATTGGGGGGGGTGGGGGCGGGGGGGGGGGGGGGGGGCAGGGCCCCAGGGGGGGGGGGGGGGGGGGGGGGGGCGGGGGGGGGCGGTGGAGGGGGAGGGGCGGGGGGGGGGGGGGGGGGGGGGGGATAGTGAAGAATACTCGCTAGAGGTCTTAAGTTTTTCTGATTCGGTAGCACACGGAATCCTTCTCCGTGCTTTGATCTATTGTTTGCTAATTCATCTCCGACCTTAAACTCTTTGGAGAAGTGACTTTCTATGTTCGAGGATGCAAATGCTTTTTCTTGCTCTAGATGATGATACAACTTCAACGGAAGTGATCACGACATATTATGATCCCGACGGGGACCATTCTAATCTAGAAAGCATTCTTGAACAATTGGAACACAACTCCTCATTCCAATAAAGGAGATTGTTTACCTGAAACCCAAGAAGAATAAAACTTAGTGAAGCCAAAACTGTTTAAATCTTCGATTGATGAACCGCCAGAGGTGACTCAAAGACTTACCTCCCCAATCATGAATACGCATTCTTGGAAGATGCAACAAGTTACCAGTCATCATTGTAAAGAATTAAGTTTGGGGGTTAAAGCGATCTGTCCAAGGTTTCTTAAGTCCCACAAAGGAAGCCATCGCTTGGAATTATCGACATTCAGGGGTATTAACCGGAATTTTTGTACCCACAAAATTCTAATGGAAGAGACTATAAAACCTGAAGTTCAAGCATCAGAGAAGGGTTAAATCAATTAATCCACGATGTATCAGAATGAAGTTGAAAAACTTCTTGACGCATGATTGATTTACCCAATCTCCGATAGTTCCATGGGTTCAGCTCCGATATTGTGTGCCCAAAAAGAGGTGGATTTGCCGTTGTTCAAAATGAAGAAATTGAGTTGATCCCAAACTCGATTGGTACCGGGTGGCGGGTATGCATTGACTACCGCAAGTTAAATGAAGCCACCCGTAAAGACCACTTTCCACTCAGTTTATGGGATCAAATGCTCGAGAGATTAGCGGGTACGAGTCTATTGTTCCTGATGGATTATCTGGGTACTTTCCATTTCCCTTGACACTCGTGATCAAGAAAAGACCAACATTTACTTGTCCCCTACGGAACGCTTGCCTTACCTCGCATGCCTTTTGGCTCATGCAATGCCACCGGCACGTTCCAGGTGTATGTTGGCAATCTTTCTCGCCATAAGTACAAGAAGTCTTCATTGGATGACTTCACGTGTCTTTGGAATTCCTTTGAAAATTGCCTCTCACGTCTTGAGAAAATGTTGCAAAGATGTGAAGGACACAATTTGTGTCTTAACTGGGAGAAGAGCCTTTTTATGTCAAAGAGGGCATTGACCTCGGCCATAAAATTTCTAAATTTGGGATTGAGGTTGGAAAAGCCTAAATAGATGTCATTGCCAAATTTACATTCATCCCACCACTGTCAAAGGAGTTAGGAGGTTTTCTGGTCATCGCCGGTTTTACCGGAGATTCATAAAGGATTTTTCCAAAATATCCCGACCGATGACTCATCTTCTCGAGAAGAATACTCCATTCATCTTTTCTAATGAATGCATCCAAGCTTTCCAAACGTTAAAGAATAAACTTACGGAAGCTCCGATCTTGATTGCCCCAAACTGGGATCTACCATTCGAACTTATGTGCGATGCAAGTGATTACGCCATAGGGGCAGTTTTGGGGCAACGTCATGAAAAACACTTTCTGCCTATCCATTATGCTAGCAAAGACGGATGGACCGAGGCTCTGAATCTAATTACACCGACGGATAAAGGTAATGTTAAGCCGTGGTTATGCATTCGAAAAATTACGGTTCTTATTTATCATGAACAAAAGCATAGTGATACGGACCATTCCGCTCTCAAGTATCTCTTTGCCAAAAAGGATGCTAAAGCGAGATTGCTCCGATGGGTTCTCCTCCTCCAAGAATTTGACTTTAAAGTTCTTGACACAAAAGGAGCCGAGAACCTCGCAGCCGATCATCTGTCCCGATTAGAAAACCCGTATGAAAACATTCTCGACCCTAAAGAAATTAATGAAACATTTCCTCTCGAGACGTTAAGTATGGTGACTTTTCGTGGTGATTCTAGTACCCCTGTGATTTGCCGACTTTGCAAATTACCACGCGGGTAACTTCGTTGTGAAGGGCATGTCAACCCAACAGAAAAATAAGTTCTTTAAGGACGTGAAACATTATTTTTGGGATGACCCCTTCTTGTTTAAAATTTGTGCGGATCAAGTGATCAGACGATGTGTGCACGACAAGGAAGCTCTCGATATTCTCGAGGCTTGCCACAATGGACCCACCGGGGGGCATCATGGTGCAAACCTAACCGCCAAAAAGATCCTTGATTTCGGCTTCTTTTGGCCCACCATTTACAAGGATACCCACGAGTTTGTCAAAAACTGTGACTCATGCCAACGACAAGGAAAAACTTCGCAACGGGATGAGATGCCTCAAAACTCCATCCAAGTTTGTGAAATTCTTGATTACGTTTTGATAGTTACTCTTGGTTGGGTTTTGGTTGCTTTGTCCATGTTGCGATTTGAATATTAAGTGTTAAACAGGTCAAAACGCAAGTTATTGCGTTTTGCTTTGAAGACAATTAAAATATTAAAATAATAAAGCCCTCATTTCGAAAAAATTTCAAATGATTGCTTTTTGTCTATTATTTGAATATTATATTGCTTGTGTTTTGCCTGTTGCGATTTGCTGCTTGCGTTTTGATTAACTGCGTCTTGATTATTTTCTAATAAAATTTTCAATTGCGTTTTGTGTCTTGCGTTTTGCCTAGTGTGTCCTAACCTTTGCGTTTTGTCGATTTTTGCTCATCTATTACGATTTGGTCACTGTGGTTTGGTCATTGCGTTTTGTCTTCTCTTCCATGAGTTAACTTCCGTTGACTCAAGAGTTGACCGAATCTGTTGATCACCACTTTTTAATATGATCTGAGTGTCCTTTTCCTGGATTTAGTCCATAATTGATTAACTCTTGAGCATTTGCTCACATCTAACATCTCCTTTCTGTATGTATGCCTTTATGTGGATGTGATTGTGCAGATATAAATGGTTGATGTTAATGTTAATGCTCCTACTGAACAAGCACCTGCAATGGCTCCACCCACTCGTACTAATGATCAAATCCTGCCTCGCAGCAAATGGGTGGATGTAGGAAAAAGAAACTGCTATTTGGATTTTGAGAGGTCACAGAGCAATCCAATCTACAAGATTGCAGTGGACATTCTGAAGCAAACTAACTTCTTCAGAGCTTTTATTGCTTCCTCGACAATCCCATCAATCTATATTCAGTAGTTTTGGGACACTGTTTGATATGACAAAACCACAGGGAATTACAGATGTCAACTAAATGAGCAATGGTTCAATCTAACCAAAGACATACTCAGATCCGCCCTTCAGATTACACCAGTCGACAACAATAATGCATTTACTTCCCCACCAACTCCTGATGCTCTTATCAAATTTGTCAACGATCTGGGTTACCCGAAAGTTGTCAGAACCTTATATGATGTTGTGAATAATGACATGTTTCAACCATGGAGAGCACTCACAACAATCATTAATCTGTGTCTTATGGGAAAGACTTCAGGGTTTGAAAGACCAAGGGCTCCAGTGTTGCAGATTCTTTGGGGCGTCGTCAATCGAGCCCATATCGATTATGCAGAAAGGATGTGGGAAGAATTCACCCAATCCATCCATACATTCATTGAAGACAAAAAAGAAACTAGCACAGCACACTCAAGGAAAGAAGAAAGCCACCATTATTGAGATCCCAAGTGTTAGGTTCTCCAAGCTCATCATCCATCACTTATAAAGCAATCACAAATTCTACCCGAGACCAAGTTCTTCACTTCATTTTCCAAATGAGGAGTCTGTTCTGGGTTACCTCAAGTTTAGTGCTAAGGGAACCAAATGGGAAGTCTTTGGGATGCCTATTCCGAATGATCTTATCACGGATGACATTCGAGGTGAACAATACTACAATGCTTATCTGGAAAAAGTTGCTAAGCATCAAAGATATCTTGCTGGTGAAGAAGTTATTGATCCTGATTCTCCTGCACCTAAACTTGCTAAGGCTACCAAACACAAAGCAACCAAGAAATCTAAGCCTTCAGCACCAAAAGCAGCACCAGTCACAAAACCTGCAGTCGCTAAGGCCTCCAAGTCTCAACAAACCAAATCTGCACCTGCCAATCCTCAGGAAAAGAAACGAAAGCTAGTTACAGAGATATCTGAGGCACCATCTCTAGCCAAACGATCTAAAGCTGGTAAGGTGACAAAGAAGCGAAAGCCAAAGAGCTCCTTACAGCTGATTAATGAAGGTGTTGATGAAGGTGTTCTAGATAAGGAACCGTTGTATGGTGATGAAGAGGCTGATACGCAAAGGGCAATTGAAGAAAGCTTAAAGGAAGTCCATGGTGCGCATCAAGGTCTACTTCCTCCTATAGTGTTCAGGGAACCTGACTCTGGGAAATTTCAACCACTTCCAGAGGTTCAGGGTAAGGGGAAAGAGAAAGTCAGGGTTGAACAAGCTGCGCAAGTTTTACTCAACCTTCAGACTCCAAAGAAAAAAAGCCCTGCATATCAGTACATCTTTCAGAGGCGCACTTCTACACAAACTAAACTCTCTGGTCATGATGAATCTTCTTCATTATATGCTGAACTTGGGCTGACAGACAGTGAGACGGATTCTGATAAAGAAGTGCCGGGGATTATTGCTAGAGTTCAAGATGAAGGCCAGGCTGGACCAAACCCTGGTGAACATGATGAAGGCCAGGCTGGACCAAACCCTGGTGATGTTGCAGCGTCTCAACCTCCATTAATCCATGTTGTTCATGCTGGACCAAACCTTGAACACATGGATCTTGAGGCCTTTGATACTTCAATTCAACCAAACCCTGAGCAAATGGATGAAGAATTCACTACAACGGCTTATCCAAATGTTCAGGAGAACCTTAAACTCCCAACTGAAGGTGAAGTAAGACTTGAGGAACCTGCGAGCTCAGCTGGAACCCTGTCTTCTCTACAACATCTTGACAAGGAACTCAGCTTCGCCTATCAGTTCCTTGCGGAGAAGTCACAGGACGACGAACCTGAGAAGACCAATACTGAATCAGAGGTTCAGTAAATGGTCACCGTTCCCATTCATCGGGACACCTCTTATGTCCCTCTAATGACCATCCCGGTTATTGATCTCACAGTCTCTCAACCAGTCTCCACAACGATTCAAGCACTACTACCAACATCAATAGCAACTGTCACTGCAATCACAACAACAACAATATCTCTTCCACTAATACCACCTCAACTACAACAAGGCTCCTCAGATTCGATCTTAATCCAGCGCATTGGTGAACTTGAACAACATATGGCGGATATAGTGGAGGCAAACCAAGCCCTAGAGGAAAGATTAGACAAACAAGGGAACATGTTGTACAATTTGGAGAATCTTGATATTCCCTATAAAGTGAGCAAAGCAATGGACGAAATCGTCACTGATGTTGTTGACTAGGCTATTCAAGCTCCACTCAGGGATCGATTCAAAGACTTGCCAAAAGCTGACATGAAAGAGATCCTTCACCACCGCATGTGGGAATCCAACTCCTATAAATCTCATGAAGATCACAAGAAGCTGTATGAAGCTCTGGAGTAGTCAATGGCCTGGGATCATACTGACCAGCTCTTAACTGATCTGGCTGAAGAAAGAAAAAAGAATAAAAAGAGACATGATTCACTGAAAACTCCACCTGGGTCTCCACCTCATCAGCCACCCCTCCTCCACCTCCAGCAGGTCCATCTGGAACTTCAGGAACTTTTGAAGCTTCTGAATCGTCTCAATTTCCTCCTCCTCCTCCTCCACCTCCATCCACCAACCAGAGTGATCAGTCTACAAGCACCGCTGCTCCAAGCTCTTCAAAGACAGCTGCTTCAGCTGAATATACGGCTTGGACGACTACTGACACAAGAATCAAGCCGTCTGTCTCATCAATTCCTGAAGAGCTACATATGGAAGATGATACGACTCCCGACAAACAGGTACAGTCGTCTGGTGATGAAGACATCGGCCATGATCATATTCCCATGGTGAACCTAAGGCAAAATTAGTGGAAGCCACTAACTAAAGACAGACCTGCTACACCAGAACCTGCCTAGTCCATCCCATCATCTAATCTGCCTGTCCCAGTGAACAACTAGGCATCTGCTCTTGCGTTTACCTATGCACCTCCTCTAGAGAACTCGTTACTTGTGCAGACTAGTGACATGGCAATCTTTATGGACTAGTTCTGCAAAAAGTAAGGGATCACTGAACTTAAACAACAAGACCTGGAAGGCCCTGCATATGAAATTGTCAAAGTCTTCCATCCCAATGTGATTCATCTTTAGTACCAAATGGAAGAATGCCATAAACTACTAACCGATTAAGTGGACAAGTCAATCATCAGGTATAATGTCAGCAATCCTCTACCACTGGGTAGTCTACCAGGTCAAGTCATGATTCAATCTGACTTCTTCTTCAACAAAGACTTGGAGTATCCACCAGGTCAAGGAATTCAAGGTCAACAGGATGAATCCGGGTTTGAACACATGGTTTTGGACAAGGAAAGATGTCGACAGGAGTAAGGAGTTCATGTTTGCCATACAGAAATGGCTTAAGAAAAGGAGAATCTTCTGGAACCTGGAAAGCTTTGTTGGTGGAAGGATACGAGAGGGAGACTACAGACTGCTGAAGAGAACCGAATGATCACATCATCTCGGCAATCAAGGTCCATCTCGTGTGGGGTATTATTATTATATATGTTGTTGTAATATGTACATAATAAGTTGTGATGTAAATGGGATTTTGTATTCGTATACCATTAGTTATTAATTGGTTTCTCATCATAGGCTTGTATTCTAAATAAGACACTCTTTCTACCAATTTTCCATAACTTAATTTAATTGAGACCTAAAATCTCAACGGGTTTGAAATTTTTAATCGGGGGAGAAAATGTAATTTAACTATGAAAATCTGATAAAAAAATGTGATCTTTTAGACTCAAGTGTAGGCTCTCCCATATGTGCTAAACCTTTTCGAATATCGATGCACAATTGAAGGGAGCGAATGGTGTATGATGGCAATTGTGGAAATACCAAAGACCGACCCTATAATTACTTTATCGGAGTTATAAGGATGGTAAGGTTAGGTACTCGATCCAAGATACGGCAGAGCCGGAGGGATCTACCCAGGGACAATCCACTAGTTAGTGTAGAAGTCCTTAGGTATGATTACAAAAGGAGTAATGTAAGAATAAGGGAATAGTGCGGACTAAGATGGAGCTAGTACTAGAACATACCTAACAAGGTACTAGTAATGAAGTCTCGGTAAGCACTGAAGGGGTTGAAGATTCGAATAATGCATGTAAGTTAAGGGTGAAAAGAAAAGTATGCCCCCTCCTATAAACATTAGGCAGATACCAGTAATACATATGCTGTCAGAATCACATGGTTGATTACTGACATTGAAGACAAGTATCATAGACCCAGTGATACGCTGCACAACCCTCCCTGGCCACTCAAGATCCCTCAAAGGATTCTTGTTTTATTTCTCATGGAGATCAATACATTTCTATCGTCTCTCTCACTCCGAGTTAGATGATATTGAAAAGGTGGCGTGTGCTCCAGCCTTCCGAATACTAAAAATCAAAAGTGCATATAGAGGCTTGAGCCATAAGATCATCCATAAAATCGCTCTTAGGACCTAATACAATTTTTGCAGTGCTTATAAAACATTGTTGATACAAGTAAGTATCGTAAGAGTCCCTACCACATTCTTTCTGGTGGTATTGCTAGAACATGCTTAGACGTGGTACGAAAGTTACTCCAATGAGGATGGATGGAAAAATATCCTTCTAGATGCCAACATCTAACAATGCTCTTGTAGGTGACTTATGTGAGATCCATCTCTGGAATTCAAACTTGTGAAAAAATGGAAAGCATACGATGCGCTTTTTTGGTGCAGAATTCTTTATGAATCAAATCAAAACTTGTTACAAGCTTCGGTAGTGAGTAGTCGAATTATGCACGAATAGTTTTTGAATATACCTTTACACGAATATTGTAATTATGCCAATGAAGCATACATTTGATCATATGGAGCTAGTAAAAGATGTGTCGTGATATCCCACTCCGCTAACCACGAGGTGGGGGTTCAAACTAAGACGTCTTTACTTCTAGGGATTTGGTGTGTTGTGATATCTCACTTGGAAGAAAGGTCTAGGTGAGGGTTCAAACTAAGACACCGATCCTTAGCCATATTAGGAAGAAGGTGTTGATGTGATTTCCCACTACGCTAGCAACGGGGTGGGTTTTCAAACTAAGAACACCGGTCGTTGGTTGTGATATCCTACTAGGGAGCGAGGCCTAGGTAGGTGTTCAAACTAAGCAACACATTCCTAGCTTTAAGAACTTATGAAAATGATAAATATGTTGCAAAAAGTTCTATGGTTTAAAATCAAGTTACAAGTACCTAATAAGTTGTTGCTTTGAGTCGTGATTCATCTTGAATTATGACTATGAAAATAAGTTGATCTATGGTTGAGTTAAAACGAGCACACACATTCAAATCATATATCCATGTTGGGAGTAAAAAGTTCACAAGTCATAAGTATGAGGGCTTAACATCTAAACTTATATCGACAATGATCTTGTTTAATTGCTTAGCTTGGAACTTGTGAAAAAAATCGGGGACGATGAAATTATCCGTCAGGACGTCCGTGGATTATTCTACGAACGTTTCTCATTCTATGATCCCATTGTTGATAAATAAAGGAAGTCAAACAAAAAAAAAAAATTAGAGTAGTTGTGTAAATATAAAAATTGGTGAGAACCGGGACTTGTCGAGGCTATTGATTCTTTTATTCCCTTTGATAAACGCTTGGCTACTTTTCCAAGTTATTAGTCGAGGGGATTTGAGATTTTTGGTTTCTCGAGTGCTTACTTCATAGCATTGCGTGGGACACGCATCATCTTAGTTTGGGGGATTTTGGTATGTGCTTAATTACACATACCATTTTCCATTTAAAACGAACTTAAAAGAATAAAAACATACCAAAAATACATTGTATTTGTATGTTTGCATTTGTATTGTGCAGGAAACGGATATCTCACAAAAAGACAAAAAACCAAGCAAAAAGCGACAAAACCGGACACGAGATGGAAGTGTGTGAAGTCGAAGCCCAATCAAAGTCAAGTCAACTCCGAGAAGAAAAAGCAAAGAAAAATATAACTTGAGGGGTCAAAAATACCAAACCCCTAAGTTATATTATTAAGGAAACAAAGGCAGGGGCTGATTATGCCAATTTGGGAAACTTCATTTATAAAAGAAAAAGGGAATGAAAAGAAGAAAGATGTGGAGGGGCTTTTCTTGTACAAAAACCAAACATACCCTTAATCATCTTCAACCTCCCTCTGTCAACCCAACTTGTATAAACCTCTTCCCGCCAATACCAAAACCAGCCAGCACCCTGTTTTGCTCCCATACTTCTCCTGCAAAATCACTCAACATCCTACCAAATCATTCAATCCATTTCATCCACCTACTTATCCCTCCCTTTTCCCCCCCCCACTTTATAAAAGTCCATGTTGGCAATCCCTCTCCATTCCCAAAGCACTTCGATGGCTGAGATTGTCTCCAAAGAAGCTCAAAAGAAATCAAAGGCTGGGATTTGCTCTAGATTCTCCTCACACAACTAGCACACTTGGTTTTATCTCTCCAAAGAAGCACAAGATGCAAGTCCAATACTTCGGCTATAAATAGAGCTTCTTGTAAGCCGGTGGAAAAAGAGGAGAATCTAGTTTTTTAGTTTTAATTTACCTTAGCTTATTTTCAAGATCTTTTACTTTTTACTTTCAGCTGTAACACTTTCAAGTTTTTAATGCAAAGTTTTAGTTCTTTTAAGTCAATTTACAACACAAGTGTCAAGTTTTAATCATAATTGTTTTGTGTTCAAAAAACATCTCACCTACAGCTTACTCAAAAGCTGTTTTCATTAATAAGAGAAAAAGTTAAATAGTTAGAAAGAAAATCACAAAATAGTCACTCTCAAATATACCACATGTCTTATGTTAGATATCAGCCATTTCTGATGGGCTTATGGCTCTCACTAGCTTGCCTTTTATGCTAGCTAGACTTGTAGATTCATTGTTTGACCCTGTTTAGAGCAAGGGTTTTTTGTAAGTCTATCTTCTCTTTTTTTCCTTATATCTTACATTCACAGAACTGCTTGTTATAATAGTTAAAACTGCCAGGCCCAAATCAGGCACTATTTAAGCTGCTTATTCTTAATTAAAAATTGCTTATAAGTGTCTTATTTTGTTGATAGATAATCTGTTTTTTAATTAATTTGACAAAAAAAATGATTTTGAAGGGGTATTTTCAACTAACAGTACTAACCTCAAGTTAGTTCTGCTAGTTTACTTTTGGAACAGCATAACTTAACAACTACCAGTACTAAAAACTCCAAGTATACATGCAAGTATATTTCCTTGGTATTTTCAAGGTAGCAGTACTAACTAACACTAGCATACTAACTCCAAGTTAGTACAGTCATTTAATGTTTATGTACTGAGGACAGGTCATTTTAGCTTATCAACTTATAATTTTCGCTTTGTTTAAGATTCTTAGATTTTAGAGTAAGATAAAGCTTATTTTAGTACTACTGTTTATAGTAGAACTTTATTTGTCTTTTCAAAATAAATTTAAGAGTTAACAGTTTTAGTTTTCTAGCTTATTTATCATTATATCTATTCAGGTTGCTATTCCTTATGCTTAAGTGCTATATTTTGGGTAGTTAACTTTCCTGTTTTAGTTTATATTTTTTTGGCTTATTTCTTGTTTAATTATGTTTTGTTAATGCTAGCATACTAAACCTTTAGCTAACAGTACTAACTTAAGCCTAGCAGTACTAACTCTAAGTTTAGTACTGTAATAATACTGGTTAGTAACTGTTGTTTAGTACTGTTGTGTTTCTCTTGTTTAATTTAGCTTTAATTGCATGCTTAATTGCATATTTAATTAGATTACTATTTTGTCGCTTAAGCTAATAGAGCTTATTTGTGCCTTAGTTTAAAAGTTTTAGTAGCTTTTAAATTTCAATTTCCAGCTTATGTTATTTGTTTTAAAATTTATATGTGCGTTTACTTTCAGTTTTAATTCCAATCATCCTTGTTACATTCAAACACATCATCAATCGTTCTTCGATAATCCATTTCGAAGCCTCCGTTGGGACATAAACTACCCGGAACACTCTAATACTGCTTCCGTTTTCTTGATCCTCGCGTTGATTCGTCCCTTGGAGTATTTATGTCATATTAAGTAGTTGAAAGGGGTGAGTTTTGCTGTGACCAAGCCACTTAGCAAAAATTGGAAGAAATGGGGACAATGTGCAAGCCATGATGGATGCTGACTATGAGCTGTGTAAAAGATTACAGGAGCAAGAGCAAGGTGAATTGACTATTGAAGAAAAGTCAAAATTGTTTATGGAACTAATGAATGAAAGGAAGAGACACTTTGCTAAGTTAAGAGCAGAAGAAAAGAGAAGAAAGCCACTAACAAAAGGACAGAGAAGGAATCAAATGTGCACTTATTTGAAGAATATGGGAGGATTTACTCATAACCAGTTGAAGAATAAGAGTTATGAAGAAATCCAAAAGGCTTTTGATAAGACAATGGGTTGGATAAACAATTTTAAACCCATGGATTCTAAAGAAGTAAAAAGCAGTGAAAAGAAAGCTGAAGGCAGCAGAAAGAAATCAATTGGTAAGAAAAGAGCAGGAAATGAGCAGAAACAAGAATCTTCCAAAAGACAAAGAATGAAGGATGATAAAGAGACAGATGAGCATGAAGAAGTTGAAGAAGATGATGAAGCTGAGATGAAAAAGCATATGGAGATAGTTCAAGATAAAGAGGAAATAGCAATTGATGCTATACCTCTAGCTACCAAACCTCCAATGATTATTGAATATAAGATTGTTAAAGAAGGACAGAAGGGATTCTATCACTTGATAAGAGCTGATGGAAGTTCAAAAAGGTATTCATCAATGATTAAGATGCTTTAGAACATTGATAGAGAAGATTTAGAGACTCTCTGGAAGTTGGTTAAAGCTAAACATGGGAATACAAGGCCAGAGGATGATTATGAAAGAGTGTTCTGGGGTGATCTGAAAGTAATGTTTGAACCTGACATAAAGAGTGAAGTATGGAGGAGTCTACAGGGATACAAAGTGACTGTTTGGAAGCTGTTTGATTCTTGTGGAGTGCACTTTGTAAGATTTAAAAATCTTCATATCTTTATGTTAGTCGAGAAGAGATATCCCCTCACACCAATAATAATCACAAATATGCTCAACAAGAAACTTCAAGCTGATCATTGGAATGAGATGTGCTATCGACTACTCAAGCTCATGACAAAGCAGGAAAAGTGTAACACCCCCAAAATGGGTCGCAGCGGAATAAGGATCCGGGGCATGTTACTTCAAGATCAACAGCACAAGATATATATAGGAACGACACAAAAGTCGTTTAAACTGATACATTGGATTTAAATAAAAGATATCTTACAAAAGCTTATTAGCTTTTATCTTGTTCTTTGTTTCATATTACAAAGACAACATATATTCCCAAAACATGATTACACATTAAGTCTTTTAACTGTAGCAATCCAATGCATTCCATTGCACTCGTGCCTAATGACCTCCTGAAAACATTGCTTAAAACGTCAACAAAAATGTTTTGTGAATTCATAGGTTTAATGTATTTAAATTATGCAAGGACCGCAGAGATTTCGCCGTGATGTTTACAACATCTGCCAAACAAACACAAAACCATATTATTTTGCACTAAGCACATAGCCACCGAAGCTCAACCTATATTTGCTATTTTAGCAGTTATTTGCCCGTACAGATGTTGTAACCCCAACATCCAAGTCCCGACATTTGGGTCAAACCGTTCGTGCCTAGTGATAGCTAATCACCCAAACGGGGAGGTTATCCCGATAGATCTAATTATATATTCGCGCTCAACATAAATGTAATTCCAACATACATCAAATGCAATTAACAGTTCATGAATAATGGGCTCAGGAGGGTTATCGCTACTTAGGCAACACATAATCAATATACGTTCAACCAATTGCGTCCAATTTATAAAACCAACATGTTCGCACCCCAAATAATAATAAATTCAGTAAAACTGAAAAAGTGGGCTATGAAATCACCTTGAGTACATATAGCACAATTTATCTAGATAAAACGCACACAAGACGATAAATGCAACCTATCTTAAATTAAGCAGTATAAGTACTGAGTACTTTTAATTAACCCAACACTTGAATATAATCTTATAGTTGTACCATCGTACTAACCGTATCGGTCTAACATAAATAAAGTAGGTCATGACATACGTTACGAGGAGTTAGGACACCTTTAAATCGAAATCAACAACTCAACGATACTCCATCCGAAGAGGCCTCATTATGAAACTCTAGTAATAATACACTTTGAATAACCACATCAATATTCCAATATAGCATAATCACCGACTAATCAATTTAGTCAAATAGTATTTATAAAGTTAAAACGATTATGAAATATATCTTTTTCTTAACAAAAAAATTTGGGAAAACCTACCCATGGTCGTTTTTAAAACCCGTTGCTCGGAGTTTCTAACGTCCACGTCTTCGTATGTCAAGAACAGCGAATCACAATATACATTATAATGTTTTAAAAATTCTGTCTGAATAGTAAAATTATACTGTTCATAAGACAGCTCATTTGTTCGTATTTTATAGGGTTTTAAATAGCATTAATATAATTTGGAAAACTTGTTATTCGCGATAACTTATTCGTTTTAACTCCGATTTTAAGGTGATTCCTTCGAGTATTTTCACTTTATTAATAGATTTATAATATCTCACAGAATTATCCACAGAATGAATTAGTGATTTTTACTGTTCATTTAGTTTTATAAAATTACTTATTATAAACTTAAATTATCGCAAACGTCCTATTTATTCTTTATAGTTCCGTTTTTAACATCTTGCGTGTACGAATCTCCGTTAATCAAAAGTAATATCATATGTTAGAGTTTTAAAAGTAAAAGTTGCTGTAATGCATATACTTTTTATAAAAATAGTTAAATTATAAATTTTTATAAGTAGAAACATGTTTTTAACGTACTTTTTCCGTTATAGATCGGTTTTTTCAATTTCTTATCATTATGAATCGTCACGAGGCGTATTATTTTTATAAAATATCATAACCTACTGTCTATAGATTCGAATTTAGGGCATGCCCAAATGTATTTCATGTTTGTTTCTTTATACAACTTGTTTTATGTAACTTCTTAAATAGTAGTTTATTATAAAACCCCTTATAACCATATTTACCATATTGTAACTTTAATAAAGACTATATCATCCCTAGTCCATTATAATTTTCATGTAACAATTTAATCCTTCTACATCATTATTTTCATTTGAAGTTTTAAGAAAACTTATAAAACCCTAATTAGCTTTAAACAGATTTTATACTTTTACACTATAAGTTAACATATTTTATATATTACTTTTTCCATGAATATTTTATAACAATTAGGGACAAGAGAATAAGTGTATAAATTGATAAACTCAAATAAAAAATCCATTTTATACATTTAAAAGACATTAGTGGTGGATTATGGCTAATTTTAAACATGTAATACATAAAATCATAGATAGAAAAGTATAAAGAATTTAAGACTAAACCTTAGTAATGAAAGAGTAAAGATGTGAAATGGAGTGACTAAACACCCGTGTTTAGATTCAAAATAAAGCTTCAAAGTTCTTATAACCCAAATTAGGGTTTTCAAAACCCAAAATCCTCCTTTTTTACTCTTATTACTTGAAAATGAAGAACCAATGCTTCCCCACGAACCTTATAATAAAAAAACCCTTAAGTATGTTGTGTATAGGGTTGAATATACTTAGAATTTCAAGTTATGGATTTTGTTTTGTGGCTTAAGTTGGCCGTGGGTTTTGGAGAAGAAAAGAGAGAACAAAAATGAAGTTTTTGATAAGTATAAGAGTTGTAAACTTTTCTCATGCATGCATGGCTTATTTATAGTATAAATATCTTGTTAACTTAACCCTAGTTACTTTCTAACCCTAGTTAAGTTAAGCATGACAAGTTTGATTAAATGTGTAAGACTTACTTTATCATAATATCTAGATATTATGAACTATGATGACACTTGATCTCATCTCAAAAATTTCGGCATATTGTATATATATATGATGTTATATTTAATATTTTGAGTATTGGGTATAATCGTGGGTATTTGTTTAGGCGTAGTTAGGTTTTAGAACTTCCGGGTATGCCTAAACGTATTTTATTATGAAACGTAAGAATTTTACGTAGCCAATAAAAATAAGATGAACAAAGTTATTTATTATCCTCATAATAATCATATAACACTTGCTTGATGTAAACATTTAATGGTTTAATTATACGCCCGTTTACTTTATGGATCATTTTCAGTTTAACGCATTTAACTAAAAGTTTAACGGTTTAAGAGTAAAAACGCTAAAACCCTATAAATAAATTATGATTTCTTATGTCATACAACGACCTAAAATACAGGTGTTATATCTCCCCCCGTTTAAACGAGCTTGTCCTCAGGCTTATCACACAGTACTTGACGACTAGCAGTCTTGGGTGAAGAGGTGTGGGATAATTCCTTCTTGAATTGATCTTCACGTCCCATGTAAAACTCAGGACCTCTCTTGGAGTTCATCGAACCTTGACTAATGGGATAAAATACGCCTTCGCTTCAACCGTTTTAACTGTCACGATCTGTGATCTCTTATATGCCCTCGACAAACTGAAGTCTTGTCATCAAAATGAAGTCCATCCAACGAACGGCTAAGGGTTTCACGGCATAACACTTCTTAAAGTTAGACACAGTGAAATGTATTTTATGTACTCTGTGTGATGTGTTACGGTGGGATTGGAGTGTAGGGGAATCTCTGGAAACTCATTTCCTCCTGGAAAGCTCGAGCTTGTATGCCACGCTCCAACACTTTTTATTACCTTGAAAGGACCAACAAACCTTGGATTTAATTTCCCTCGTTGCCAAAACCGTACAACCCCTTTCCCAAGTGCGAAAACTTGAGCATCACTTAGTCTCCAACTCAAACTCCATCTCTTACGCTTCAAATCAGCGTACTATTTTGTCCTATCATCAGCAGCTTGCAATCCTTTGTTAACTTGAAATGATTCTCTCAGTCGTCTCTTGTACTATCTCTGGACCGTGAGTTTGAACTTACTCCAACCTCACCCAACAAACAGGCGAAACGACATTTTCTAACGTTAAACGAGCCTCAAAGGGGCAGCCTTAATGCTTATCATTGATAACTGTTATTGTACGAACACTCGACCAATGCAAATGTTTAACCCAACCATTCCCAAATTCGATCACACAAGACTCTAAAGCATATTCTTCGAGAGTTTTATAGTTATCTCCAGAAAATCGCTTTTGTCCGTCAGATGCGGATGAGAGCCGTAACACATATCTAAACTTGTACCCAAAGCTTCTGAAGTGACCTCCAAAAATTCGAGAGCGAACCAGGATCACATCACAAATAATAGAGACCGGTACCCATCCTTGTTACTACTTCCATCATGTAATACAATCTCGCTAGAGTTTCTCCAAAGGTCAGTTTCTTTCATGGGTATAAAAGATTGCCCGACTTTGTAGAACGTCAACGATTACCCAATGGTGCATACCCTTGTGAGACCAGGAATCTTGGACAAAACCATTGTGATTTTGTCCCACTTCCATTGAGGTCTTTCGGGTTGTATCCAACAAACCCAATTGTCTCTGATGTTCGGAGGCTTAAAATTTATAACATAAACCTTCAGCACAGGTCACAGTGCACTTGCTGACATAGGTTGCCAGATATCATCTTTCATATTGGGCCACCAATATAGCTTCTTACGTCTTGGTACATTTTCACGGGAACCTGGAATATAGAATACTTCGATTTGTGGGACACGTGCATGATCACCAGTCCCGCAAATCGCCATAACAATGTAACCAACTCCTGCCATTAAGGCATAGGGTTTTCGCATCCATACGAGTATCCAACTTTTCTGTTCTCATTGCCTCTGGATATTTACATTTCCAATCAGCAATACCCCCAACATCCTCACTCCTTGATATGTTTTTGGTTTCCCCCCGTGCTTCAGTCTGAGCATTTACGATTGCTTAGGAAGATCCAATCCAATAGACATGACTAAAGCTCGAACATCATAACGTTGGTTGTCCCGTTTCATTTCCTTGCTCAAAGCATCAGCAATTGACGACTTTGCCTTCCCTGTGTGAGAACGAATATCGCAATCGTAATCACTCAGGCAAACTCTACCACGGCGTTTGTCTCATGTTCAATTCCTTCTGATTAAGAATTATAGCTTGGAGAGCTCTTATGATCCGTGAACACCGACCACATGGTACCATACAGATATGTCTCCAAATCTTCAGAAGCAAACACCTACTGCTCCAAGTTCCAGATCAGAGTTAGTGAATAGTGTATTTCTCATGATCATTTAACTGCCGTGATGCGGTAAGAAATCACCTTTTCCTCTTTGCCATCAACACAGCGCCCAAGAAACAACCCTTCCTTATGAATGCATCGCAGTAATACGATAAAAATCTTCACTTCCTCGTGGTAAAGCCAGAATTGGTGCACTACCACACTTCTGCTTTTAATAGCTGGAACGCTGTTTCATGTTTGTCCCAGGACCCACTCAAACTTATACCTTCCTTTTGAGTGATGCTTCGTCATTGGTTTGGCAATCTTTGTAAACCCTCCATGAATCGCCGATAATACCCAGCAAGACCTAAAAACTGACGAATCTCCGTTGGTGTCTTAGGAGATGCCCAATCTTTAACGGATTCGATCTTGGCTGGATCTACGTGAATGCCTTTATTATCAATCACGTGACCGAGGAACTGTACTTTGGGAAGCCAAAATTCACACTTGGAAAATTTTGCATACAACTCCTCTTTCTTCAACAACTCCATTATTATCTTCAGATGCTCTTCATGCTCTTGCTTGCTCTTGGAATAGATCAAAATAATATCGTCAATAAAGACAATTACGAAATAGTCCAGATAATGTTTCACACTCGGTTCATGATGTCCATAAACACATCAAGTTCGTTGGTCAAACCAAATGGCAATAACCTGGATTCATAATGTCCCATCATCGAGTTCTGAAGGCAGTCTTCCGAATGTTCCTTCTTCTACGGAACCTTCAATTGTGATAACCAGATCTTAGGTCATTTTTTGATAAACACTCGAACCGCTGAAGTGGTCGAAAAAGTCATCAATTCTCGTAGTGGATAAACGTTCTTCCACCGTTAGTTGTTTTAGTTCCCGATAATCATGCACATCCTTCAACGATTCCATCTTTCTCTTGACGAATAGAACGGAGCTCCCCATGGAGATGACTTTGTCTTAAAAAAACCTTTGTCCGGAAAAGCTCTTGTAGTTGATGCCGCCAATTCCTATCATTTCTGATGGGGGCCAATCGATAAGGTGCCACCGTGCTACAGGTGCAGCACCAGTACTAGATCGATAATGAAATTCCCACTTGTCCTGGTAGGTGGAAGGCCTGGCAAGATCCTCGGGATATACTTCGGGGAAATTTTTGTACGATTGGTACCTCTTTCCATTGCTTCTTCTTCGACTTGTCTCCAGTCACCTTGAACGGTAATATGAGGCCAAAAAAGACGTGACATACCTCGTATCACATACTTCTGGGCCATGGTGCACGAGATGAATGTGCAAATCGAGTCCCCGCTTTATTTCTACTTCCGCTCCATGAAAAAATTAAGATTTTCGCATCCCAAAAGGAATACGAACATCTTCTTTGCACAGTCAATAATGGCCAGGTATTCGACACACCAGTCGCATGCCGATTATTACGTCAAAAGTACCCATTTAAACAGCATTAGGTCTCGACTGTGAAACCGGATGTGTTCAGAAAATTTAACGTCAACCACAGTAATACCTAGTATTACACCCAAATATATCTAATCAAAATGAGCTAGTAAAAAGAGGGAAGGCTCCATCAAGAATTCAACGTTATAACCATGATCTAATGTAGTGGGGGCTATATTAATCAAAGCACTAAATTGAGTAGACAAACAACACATCTATCTTCAACCAGTATCAAATAAAATGGAAGTAACACACGGTTGTTTAGGAGCAACGTACCCGTCAGGGGGGAAAACAAACGTTGTTTGTACTGGGTTTTGCCCTGCAACTTCCACTGCATAAGCCCTGGCTACACCGTTACCATTTCCCTGATTCTTGTTCTTCCACTGGGGGCAGTTGCTCTTGAAGTGGCCTGGAGCCCCACACTCAAAGCAAACAATGGCATTTGTATTTGCCCCTTTGGGCCTTGGTTGTTTGTTGAAACGTTGTTGTATGTTATTGTTTTGCGGTTGTTGTTGTTTTGCAGTCGTAGGCCGCTCCTACAAATCCCTGGCCAAGGTGTACCAAGTTCCAGCAGTTAGTAGTGCATTATGCGGTGTACAAGGACCGTGATGGTTAAGTTACACTAAATCACATTTGGGACAATCGAGGTTTAGTCCCTTCATACGGTTTCCTGTCATCCATTCCCCGCAACATAAGGGCCCCTGCCTGAATTCTGCCATAATTGTTTCTGCAGGTAGGTTTGGGTTTATTACGAGTAGGCGTCCTATCCAACTTCCTCTTGTTTTCTGTCTGCCTCTCAGCCAAAGTGTTAATCCTCCTTTCCATCAGCCAGTTGCCATCTCAATAGCCTCCTGCATGGTCTTGGCTTCCGATGTCCACAACAACATGCCGTAAAATGGGCCGGGCATCCCACGCGGACATATCATTCAATTATTGTCAGCTTCTTCAGGGAACATCCGTCCCCTTCAGCAATTGCTAGCTCCTGGAATCGTTGGTTGTAGCTACCACATCGGTGCCATTACCTTTAGTTTCCACAACTCTGACTATCAATTTTCTTCTTGATCTCATTCCTTGGGACTAATATTTTTTGTCATCGTCTTTTCAAGTCAGACCACGTCCATCGCATACGGAACACATTAGTCACTGTCCTAGCATGTGAGTTCCACCATGTTAGGGCAGTTCCCAAAGAGTACAGAAGTGGCAAACTTCACTACTTTGAATTCTCTACTGTGCAATTACTTAGCGGAATAAAACGGTTTCCATCCCTTCAACACTGGTCAAGTTGACCACTTCTTCTGTACCCATGAAGAAAATGGTTGACATTTCATTAAGTCTTGATAGTGCAACTACTCGATAAAAATAAAACACCGCACAGTGCGTTCATTCTTTCTTGCACCAGTTTCCCGGAGGTATGGCTATCGTCGCCAATCCTTGTTGCAGCACGTGCTGCTAAACCGCATTTGACACCCTTCGAGGTCGATCATGGCCTGTAGTTTGGGCCCCTAGTGTACCGAGTGGGTGTAAGTAAGGGTCGGCGACAGTGTGGTAGGAGTTGTATTAAAGTTGTGGGTGGGAGTTGTGGTGACTGGCCTTGACCTCGTGGTTCTGGGGGGCCTTCCTTTTGGTGCCATTTTCTTAAATCACCAGAAAAACATAACACCGTTAGATTTCAAAAATCTTAACCATAACCCGAATATACATAATGAATAAAACGAGATCACAACATAAGGTGAAATACACAACAGTATTGAAATTAACAAATCGACATTTATTCACAATAAACTCGATTTCATATAAAACATAATCCAACCTTTTCATATATAACTTGGGAAAATAATACATGATTGGTTTATATACAAACGATCATAACAACTAGGTTACAAGACAAAATAACCTAAAGCCATACTAGCCGAGATATACTCGTAATACTTAGTAGGCTGTACAAAGTAGCCGATATATGAACAAAAGATCTACAATAGCTTAGTCAAAAAACAAAAGATCTAACAGTCCTGCTAGCTGGGAACAACCCATAATACTTAACAGACTGTACAGTAGCTACAATCATAATCCAGTCTAGGTATTGCTAAACCACTACCACAAGCCCTCCTCTGGACAGCGTCTGGCTCTGCAGGATACCTTAGCCGTCCCTGCGGTCTCTGTATCTCGTTTCATCTAGGCCTTGAGGCTCTTCACTATCTTCGGGTCTCATACCTAACAGCCTCTGCCTCCGATAGTCTGTTTTCCAAGCACTTCTGAAATCACGTCTGTCTCCTTCTGGTCAGCTGCCCGTTAACGACGATCCTCGTGACTAAATGCTGGGTCATAACCGTAGTCCGAAGTAATAATCCCTCGATGCGTCTGGTCACAAGCAATCCATCCCGAATGTGCCCAAGCGGCACGTGAAGTCAGGCCGTCCTCCTCCATCAGAACGGCGACGACGACTTGAACAACGGTGGTGTCTGTACGTCTGTTGAATGACTAACCACTCTCCAAAGTGTTTTGACTCGTGGCACAGAAAGTAGAGCTCGGTCCATAAACCGTGCATCATCCTAGCTGAGATATGTATAATCTCTCCCCTCCTCTCAACAGTGAGAAGACAACTCAATAACTCTCGTGGTTTGACCCCCTCATAGGGTGGTCCCCACCGGTGCAATCTTCCAGGATGTCCCACCAAGAACATCCCAGTATCCCTAATACCATACTCTAACACTCTAGACATCGGGCGTCCTGGAGCGGACCGTCTAGATGTATCAGCAAATCATATAGTCTGGCCCTAGCTGTGGTAGGTGTCTAAAACCCGCCTAGCAGTACCAGCTGCCGAAACTCCTCCCCGACCTCGTATCCAGGACCCAGGAGTGAGTACGAACACAGCTTCTTACGAAGCTGTAACCACATCTCAGGACTCTCACAGCATCAATGAACATGAGATGGTAGTGCATCACTCCGTCTAATTAATCCCAGCAGCTCGGGATCCCCAGCAGATCCCTCAACATAATGTAGGGATATGGGTGATTGTATAGGTAATGGTGGAGAGGGATATGAGGAATGGTTGATGAATATTGAGAGAGAGGGAATGGTGGTGAGAGTAGTAAGGCCTAATACTCTCTCAGCATAACTTCCTCGGAGAGGAAAGGTGTCGGCCGCCTGATATCGATGTGACATCCAATCCGTGGCGCGATCAAGCAATAGTATGGGTCCTGGTCGACAGGAATAAAGCAACAGCTCAGGCTTCGGCATGAGCTAAGTGCTCAACATCATCATCTCCTCTGTCATCTGGATAGTCTGCTGGATCCCCTCCTCAGGATCCACCACGTCATCCACCTCTAGGTCCTCCTCACAGGGTCGACTCCTTATATACCCTGGTGACTGATGAGTAGGTGAATCAAGCAGCAGGCAGTGGCTGCTCCTCAGCCAGGGAATACTCATCGTCACCGGAAGAACTCCGGGTGAAGACAGACTCCGGAACAAATGGTACATAGATAGGTGAAGTGGTGCCTGCCTCTGGATCCTCAGGCCAGCACATAATCAGGTGATGGTGGTCCCCTATAAATATGTACCTCCACGCCTGGTGACACCCTAGTATAAATCATCTCCGATAGAGAATGTGTATGTTCAAAGTAAGTGCTCGTAAACTGACATGATCGTAACTGAAATCAAAAAATAGCTTATATTAAGTATTTAATATAAGACTATCATCCCTAAATACGTAATTATATTATTAAACACGTATAAACAATTATGCTGTATCAAAGCCTAACCGACTAATGCAATAATTTGTATTAAGAATACCCCGTAAAAACCCATTTTGTATGTATGCAATTGTTGAAAATGGTTAAAGTCCAGCAAAAACATTTTTTTGACCTGGTTTCTCTATAACCTTGGCTCTTGATACCAATCTGTAACACCCCCAAAATGGGTCGCAGCGGAATATGGATCCGGGGCATGTTACGTCATAGACAACATCACAAGATAATATAAGGAACGCACAAAAGTCGGTTAAAAACTGATACATTGGAATTTAAATAAAAGATAACTTATACAAAAGCTTATAGCTTTACTGTTCTTTGTTTCATATTACAAAAGACAACATATATATCCCAAAACATGATACGACATAAGTCTTTAACGTACAATCCAAATGCATCCTTGGGCATCTACGTGCCTAATGACCTCCTGAAAACATTGCTTAAAACGTCAACAAAATTGTTGGTGAATCATAGAGATAAATGTAATTTAAATTATGCAGCACCGAAAGAACTTTCCCCGTGATGTTTACACATATGCCAACAATCACAAAACCATATTATGTTGCTCTAAGCACCTGACACCGAAGCTCAACCTATATTGCTATTTTAGCATTATTTTGCCGTACATATGTTTGTAACCCGCAAGAGGGGGAGGGGGAGTATTGGTGTGGCATACCAAGTCCGACATGGTCAACGATCGATATCCTAGTGATAGCTAACACCCAAAAACGGGAGGTTTAATCCCAATAGATCTCTTATATCATTCGCGCTCACATAATGCAAGTTCACAACTAACATCTATGCAATTAACAGTTCATGAATAATGGGCCTCAGTAGGGTTATCGCTACTTAGGCAACAAACATAATCAATATACTTCAACAACTTGCGCCAATTTATAAAACAAAGCATGTTCTCACCCCAAATAATATTAACTCAGTAAAACTGTAAAAAGTGGGGCTAATGAACTCACCTTGATATACAGAATAGCTCAATTTATCTAGATAAAAACGTCACACAAGACGATAAATGCAACCTAATTAAATAAGGCTGTAAAAGTACTGAGTACTTTTTAATTAATCAACACTGAACTAATAATCTTATAGTTGTTACCATCGTACTATCGTTTCGGGCTATCATAAATAAAGAAGGTCATGACATGACGTACGAGGAGTTTAGGACACTTTAAATCGTAAATCCAACAACTCATCGATACGCCATCCGAAGAGGCCTCATTATGAAACTCCCTAGTAATATAGCACTTTGATAACCACTCAATATTCTATATAGCATAATCACCGACTAATCATTTTAGTAAAATAATATTTATAAAGTGAAAACGTTTATAAATATACTTTTTCGAAAAAAAATGACCTAGACTTGGTCGTTTTTAAAACCCGTTGCCTCGTGTTTCTTTACGTCCACGTCTTCGTATAAGACGAGCGATCAAAATATAACATTTTAAAGTTTTAAAAATTGCTTGATGAATATAAAATTACTGTTCATGACAGCTGCATATTGTGTCGTTTTAGGTTTTAAATTCGAAACCTTAGTATTCGCTTAAACTTATTCGTTTTAACTTCCGATTTTAGTGATTCCTTCGAGACGGTTTCACGGTATTAAAAGGATTTATAATAACTCACAAATTTATCCTACTGATGAATAGTGATTTTTACTGTTCATGCAACAGTTTATAAAAGTAACTTTATAAAACTTTAATTATCGAAAACGGTCGTAGTTTATTTCGTTTAATATTTCCGTTTTTAACGATCTTGCCGTGTACGATCTCTGTAATCAAAAGTTATATCATATTTTTAGAGGTTTTAAAAGTAAAAGTATTGCTGGTAATGATTAAGTAAACTTTTTATAAAAATAGTTTTTTATATAGTTTTATATAGTCGTAAACCTTGTGTTTTTAACGTATCTTATTTCGTTATGAGATCGGTTTTTTCAAGTTTTCTTATCATTATGGAATCGTCACGAACGTATATTTTATAAAATATCATTACTACTGTCTAAGATTCGAATTTAGAGCACCCATATGCATTTCATGTTGTTTTCTTATAAAACCTTGTTTTTAATGTACTTATTAAGTTATAGTTTTATTTAAAAAAAACCCTTATAACCATATTTTACATATGCGGTCAACTTATAATAAAGTCCTAGATATCACCCTAGTCCATATAAATTTCATTGTAACAAAAGTTTAAAATCCTTTTACTTTCATTATTTTCCATATGTGAGAGTTAAAAAACTTATAAAACCCTAATTAAGCTTTAAACATTTTATACTTAAACAATAAGATAACATATTTTTATATTTACTTTTCCATGATATTTATAACAGTTAGACATGAGAATAAATGAATAAATAGATAAACTCAAATAACACATCTTTTTTAATACATTTAAAAGTCATTAGTGGGTGATTATGGCTATATTAAACATGTAATACATAAATCATAAGAAAGAAAAGTATAAAGAATTTAAGTAAACCTTAGTTAATGATGTAAAGATGTGAAATAAGTTCTAACCAACCTTTTTAGAAAATTCAAAAATAAAAGCTTCAAAGCTTATAACCCCAAATAGGTTTTCAAAACCCTAATCCTTTCCTTTTCTTTCTTATTACTTGAAATGAAGAACCAATGCTTCCCAACACCGTTCGAATACCTTAAGTATGTTTTGATGAGGTTTTTGAAATACTTAGAATTCAAGTTATCTGGATTTTGTTTTGTGGCTTAAAGTTGGCACCGTGGTGTTTTGGAGAAGAAACGAGAGAACCAAAATGAAGTTTTTGATAAGTATATAGATTGTAAACTTTTCTCATGCATGCTTGCTTATTATAGTATAAATATCTAGTTTAGACTTAACGCCAAGTTACTTTCTAAAACCCTAAGTTAAGTTTAAGCATGACAAGTTTTGATTAAATGTGTAAGACTTACTTAAACATAATATCTAGAATTAAGAACTATGATGACACTTGAACTCATACTAAAAATTTTCTGGCATATTGTATATATAAAAAGTTATACTTTATAAAATTTTGAGTATTTTGGGTATAATCGTGGGTAATGTATGTTTAGGCGTAGATAGTTTTAGTAACTCCGGGATGCCTAAACGTATTTTATTATGAACGTAAGAATTTTACGTAGCCAAAAAAAATAAGATAGAACAAAGTTATTTATTATCCTCATAATAATCATATAACACCTGCTTGAAGTAAACATTTAACATGGTTTAAAACGCCCGTTGTACATTGTAAGATCATTTCCAGTTTAACGCGAATTTAACTATAAAGGTATTTACGGTTTAAGAGTAAACGCTTAAAACCCTAAAAATAAATATGAATTTCTTAATGTCATACAATGACCAAAAATAACGAGTTGTTTATAAAAAGGGTCAAAGAATTATGTTTGAATGCATCCTCCTGATAGTCATAAAGACTTTTTAATGAAGAAACTTGAAGATTAAGAAGATGAACATCAAGTTTAGAGGAGGATTGTTGGGATTTAAAGAATTCAAGATGATTCTTAGAGTTAATACTGCTTAGGTATACTTTGTACTGTTGGTGTACTAAGAAAATTATTCTAAGTAGTTAGTACAGGTAGTAAAAAGTTACTAAACTGTTAGTATATATATAGTACTGTCGTACAAAAGTTAGTACTTGTCAATTACATGTCAGTACGGCTAGAGTAAAGTTACAACTACTAGCATAAAGTTAGTACTGCTAGTGTAACTAAGTACTGCTGATAAAGAATAAGAAACCTATTCAAAGAAGTACTTTACTACTGCTTTGCACAGTTAGTGCTACTTAGTTCACAAGTTAATAGCTGCTGGTTTAAAAAACTGCTGAAAGATTAAACCGCTTGGAAAAGTTCACTACTGACAGATGGATAAAGACAAGAGAAAGTATGGAGAACAAAATTACTTAACGAAGATAAGTTAAATTATAGAGTTAATTTTGTTAAAGAAATTGTAAGATATTATTTGTTTTAAAAGATCATGATAACTTAGGAAAGTATTGTAAGCCTTGTAGGCCTCCTTGGTGTATAAAAGGAGATTCTAAGGTATGGAATTCAATGTACCAAAAACAAGTCATTGTCATAGCTTCAAGGTTGTAAACCCTAACACTATCAAAGAGTGTTCGTATTAATATATTGAAGCTTATTGTTTTGGTTGTAATTCTGTTTGTCATACACACATTACTATTATTCTTTTTAGTGGTATAAACTAGATTCCGCATAGTTTATATCATACTCTCAAAGTTTCAATCTTAGTACCTTTGGATTTATCCAAGGATACTAAACCTTACATCAAGCTAAGGAGTTTAAGATCTGTTCATTGGGATCAACAAGGTATAACAAAGCTGAAATTCAAGAAAGATCATCTATGTTCGGCATGTTCTCTAGGAAAAAGCAAGAATTCTTGTCATAAACCCAAAGCTGACAGCAGTAATCAAGAAAAACTCTATCTTTTGCATATGGATCTTTGCGGGCCAATGTGTGTGGAGAGTATAAATGATAAGAAATATATTGGTTATCGTCGATGACTACTCAAGATTTATATGGGTCATGTTCTTGCGATCAAAGGATGAAGCTCCTAAGGTCATCATTAAATGCTTGAAGCAAATACAAGTTCGTAGAATGTAGCGATCCCTCAGATACCAGAACATCCAATTGGAACTGTATTTTTGTGATTAGACCTCTTAAAGACTATTATGAAAATGTCAGAATCTCACATCAAACATTTGTTGCACGCACTCCACAACAGAACAGCATTGTTAAAAGACAGAACCGTACTTTAGTAGAAGATGCTCGCACCATGTTGATATTTTCGAAAGCTCCATTGTATCTGTAGGTAGAAGCAGTCTTAATAGCATGTTACACCCAATTTTTTTCCCTAATACGTCTTTGCTACAACAAGACACCTTATGAGATTATGCATGAGAAGAAACCTGATTTGTCATTTCCTCATGCCTTTAGTTCGTTATGTTATCCGACTAATGACAATGAGGATTTGGGTAAATTAAAACCGAAAGCTGATATGGGTAATTTTGTTGGCTATGCTCCTGCAAAGAAGGTGTTGGGACTTAAAAGACTTCATGGATTCTTAGAAGTTACTACTGCTCAGGTACATAATGGAAATTATGCTAAGTGGTTAGTACTGGTAGTATAATGTTTACACTGAGCTATACTACTTTTATGTATAATAATAGTACTGATAGCATAAAGTTACTGAAGTCTAGTTGAAGTAAGACTGCTCAGTATTGAAGACTAAAATAAAACAAGTAGTTAGTGCTTCTATAGTAAATGTTAAGACTGCTAGTACAAGTTACTACCTGTGAAGTAAATATAATTATTACTGCTAGTACTAATATTTACAATTGCATATGTTTTATAATTGCTCGCGGGTGAAAGGATTACAAACTGGCTTGAGAGAACATTCTACTGTCAATAGGATAAAGAACGAATTAAAGAGATAAATATTGTTTTGAGAACAAGAATACTTGAAGATAAGTATGAGATATTAAAGAACAAGATACACATAATGAATTTATTTAAAAGATTACGTTTATGATTAGGAAAGATAAAGATAATCTAAGGAAATGTATTGTCAAGCCGACTAGGACTCCTTAAATCTATAAAAAGGAGCTTTAGGGCATAGTTGGGATAATTAATTTTTGGCACATAAGTCTTTATAGTTGTCAAAGTCGATTAAGAAAAGCTTCAAGGTTGTAAACCCTAGTACTAAGTGAAGAGTACTCGTATTATTGATCTAATAATATTGGAGCATTTGATTATATCTTTGTTTGTTCAAGATTACAGATTAATTCAATAATACTTCTAGGTATTAAGGTGTAGATTCCGCATACACTTTGATATACATACACAGTTTCTACAACAAGTTATTTTGGATTTATCCAAGGTAATTTAACCTTAGACAACCTAAAGAATCGATCTAGGTTTAGGATCAACAAGTGGTATCAGATCTTTGCTTTGAGAAACTTTGATCTAGAAGACATGAAGCTTAAATCTACAATTAGTGGTCCTACAACAAAGCTTCCCATACTTAAATTGGGTGAGTATGAGATGTGGGTTATTAGGATTAAGCAGTACTTCTAGATCCAAGACTATGCACTCTAGGAGGCGATAGAAAATGGTGATTCATGGGTGTCAGTACCTCAAACAACTCAGGAGAATGGCACAACAGTTACAAAGATGTCCATACCTTCTACTGCTGAAGAGAAGACAAATAAAAAGAATGATGTCAAAGCTAGGGGTTTGTTACTCATGGCACTTCCAAATGAACATCAGCTAACATTCAGTCAGTATCCAGATGCTAAATCTATGTTTGCTGCCATTGAAACAAGATTTGGAGGTAATGCAGCTACCAAGAAAACTCAGAAAACTCTCTTGAAGCAACAGTATGAGAATTTCAGTGCAACAAGTGCAGAGTCTCTTGACTCTATTTTCAATAGGCTTCAGAAGATAGTCAGTAGGCTTGCTATCTTGGGTGTGATCATTGCCCAAGAAGATTTAAACTTAAAATTTTTAAGCAGCTTACCACCTGAGTGGAACACTCATGTAGTTGTTTGGATGAATAAGCCTGAGGTTGAGACTATGAGTATAGATGATTTGTACAACAATTTCAAAATTGTTGAACAAAAGGTAAAGAAAACTGTTGGTACATCTAGTGGTGGTCAAAACTTGGCCTTCATGACTGCACCAAGCTCTAGCAGTACCAATGATGCTAACACTGCTTGTTTACAAGTTAGTACTGCTAGCCCTAGTGTTAATACTGCCAGTCCACAAGTTTGCACTGCAAGTGTCAGTGATAATACTGTGTATGCTTTCATGGTTGAAAATCTGAATGGTTCTAATGTCCTACATTAGGACTTAGAGCAAATTCATGAAGATGATTTGGAAGCAATGGATCTGAAGTGGCAGCTCTCTTTGCTAAGTGTGAGAGCAAAGAAGTACTATCAGAGGACAGGCAAGAAGATTTTCATTAATGGTAATGATATTGCTGGATATGATAAATCTAAGATGGAGTGTTACAACTGTCATAAGTTGGGACACTTTGCCAAGGAATGCATAGCACCAAGAAGCAAGGAAGGTCAGTTCAGAAATCATGACAACACCAGGAAGCAAGGAAACAATGAAGACACTTCAAAGGCAATGTTGGCTATTGATGGTGTAGGTTTTGATTGGAGTGACATGACAAAAGAACAAGTTTAGACAAACATGGCTCTAATGGCATTTTCAGACTCAGAGGTATACACTGATAAAACTTGCTCTAAAACTTGTCTGAAAAACTATGAAACTCTTAAGAAACAATATGATAATTTGCTTGCTAAACTACATCAAACTGAATTTAAGGCAACTACTTATAAAAGAGGACTAGATACTATTAAGGCACAACTTGTCACATATAGGAAGAATGAGGTTGTTTTTGGTGAAGAAGTTGTTGTCCTTAAAAGAGAAGTAGGATGCAAACAATATGAAATTAATATGCTTAAAACAGAGTTTGAAAAAGTTAAGTAAGAAAAAGATGGCACTGATTTTAAAATTAAGAAATTTGAAAAGGCCTTAAAAGATTTAGATCAGTTGTTAGGATGTCAGATAACTGACAAAAGTAAAAAGGGTTTGGGATATAGTGCAGTTCCTCCACCTCATTCTTTAATTTATAATAGACCTAACAAGCTAGATCTGTTTTATTCTGGTCTTGATGAATTCAAAAAGACTGAATTCAAAGGTTATGGTCCTGAGAATAGTAAGCAAAAGTCTAATGTTGTTTGTGAAAATGAATCAAATAATTCTAAGGAAAATTCTGATAAGTCTTTGGTAAAAGAACAAGTATCATAGGACAAAAGTAGCTTTGTTGAAGGCTATGGGCCTATAACATAGTAAGAATGTTAGTGAAGTAGAAAACCTAAGGAAAGTTCGGGAAGAATAATGATGCTCCAATTATTGAGGATTGGGTGTCAGATGATGAGGAACAAGATGAGTCTATGACTAAGCCTGAAAAGAAAACTGTTATTCCTATTGCTGCTAAAATAGAAAAACCAGTTAAAAAGTCAGTTAGGTATGCAGAGATGTATAGATCACAAAGGCCTAGAGGGAATCTGAGAAATTGGAATGGTCAAAAGGTCAATCACTAGGTGGTGAATTTGTGACGTATAACAAGGCTTGTTTTAATTGTGGGAGCTTTAAACATGTGCAGAAAAATTTATCCAAATAAAGAGATTATAAATTATTTTACTTAATAATTTCCGATACAATACGCGTACTCATATAACCTTCAAAGGGGTGGATAAATGGCGATGCATAGCTTTTAGGAGTATGGGACGAGTGTTTAAAACTCGTCTTTGGAGGCGGGGAGTAAATCTACCAAGGAATATCGACCTAGAGTTCAAGATAGTTAATGAGTACTCGGTTAGAGTAAACAAGGTAAAGGTCTCTATGAACGAGATCAACTAAGCGATTAGTTATCAATCTCCTATTAAAGTTTACGCCCATACAAGAATTTTAATATTAGATGCATAAATTTATAATCCATGTAAACAGAACTGTGACGGGTTTTGTTAACATAGCAATTATCATATCAATCCTCATATTACAAGTCCCGCCTATACAAGACTTGTAATACTTAGATTCATACATAATTCCATTGTAAATAAAAATTATGACGCTCTCTGTGTAATACGATATTGTATAAACCTATGAAGAAAAATAATATTCTTAGAGACCATTGTTTAATTAAATGTCTGAGAACGAAATGAGACCATTGTGCAACTCACAATGTCTAAGAAGTAAAATGAGACCATTGTGTAACTTACAATGTCTAAGGTATAAATGAGACCATTGTGCAACTCACAATCTCTTAAGAAATGTTCTAGTATTTATATAATTAACTCTTATATAAATAAACGTACGAATATACACACAAGGAATGCAAGGCTTATAGTATATATATATATTATGTATGTCATGTAACAACCTAGGTAACAAGTATAACTAAGCAAGTAAGAAGTAGTGTTTATGCACTTTGAAAATGTTTGCTGTGTGCAATGCTCTGTGAAAACGGTTATAGTCTAGGGTTAAATATGCAACCTAGTTTCCCTATTAACAGTGCTTGATACCAATCTGTCACACCCCCAAAAAATATGTCACTAGAGAAATATGTCGGGGGCGTTTTTCATTAAATACATAGCGCTAGATACAAGAGACGACCACTAAATGTGTCATTTGAAAAGTAAAATCTCTTTGATTTCTTGAATATTGATATACATGTGTCCTATAATTTGCATCACTATGAAGTTGATTTGAAAGCAATACAATGAGATTTGTTTTTGTAGTAAGTAGGGAAATCCAGAATGAATTTGTCAAATTTAGACTCTAATGACACTCAAGAGAGCCAGATCATTTAAATTCACTGAGAAAAAACATGCTAGAAACGTGTCAACATAAAGTTGGGTGAGTTCATAGATTTGTTTAAGTATAAATGTTGGAACAAAGGTACTGTAAGTATGTTGACCATTTAAATCCTTAAATGTCCTCCACAATGTTGTATGATTTTGAAATCAATATAGTTGAAAGTATGCATGACCTTTTAATCCCTCAAATAGTCCAAAATGTACGTAATGAAATTGGACCGCAACTTGTCCCAAAGTATGTGATTGCCACATTGTGAAGCAACGTAGATGTTAAGTGTGTATATCAAACCATGATTACCATTACTCTAGTTCATGAAACTGCGGACGTTAGACTTATTCTATGCCACTTTATTCAAGGCCAAGTAACGAGTTCATGTGTTATGTGGTTGTTGGCCCTGTAGACCCAACCAATCGTCTCTTTTGTTGCTCGACATGTATAACGTTTGTTTTGCCAGCTGATAAGCTACTCACCCGAACAGGGATTGTCAATCCTGAATAGGTCTATTTCATAACATTCGCGCTCACCCTTCAAGTGATTTACAGTTCATGCAACCTAAGCTAATCCGTAATCATAAAAGTATAGTATGTGTTTATGTTCAAAAATTAATAATCCTAGTAATTTGTATTCCTCACAGAGATATAGGAAATGAGTATGTAACCCAAATAGTAATCAACCATGTGTAAATGCTTTTGTATAACAAGGCATGTTTTCTCACCCTAAATAAATATATGTTAAAAACCTAGTAAATCCATGGGCTATAAACTCATATTGATGTTGCAGAACGATTGACGGAAATGCACATATTAAGCATAACACGAACAGAAACCGTAACGGCTCAACCAAGAAGTTACAGTTTATCTTAAAGGCTATGACCCACTAGACTAAGATAATGTAATTGGGTTTTTTGATTAATGAGTACATCAACTCGACACGTTGATAAAGCTTTTAGATATTTCACGTTGTATGTTGGTGGTTGTTAATAAAAATAAATCGATTAAACGCAAAGTGTGTAATCTATTCCGTATATATTACATGTAAAAAATGAACACGTATATAATTCATACCGTTAATTATATAACAAAGAAAACCAATTAAATAAATAAAAAGTTTTTGTATAGATGTAAACGATGTTTTAAAGTTGCAAATTATGTTAAAACGATGTTTGTAAAGCTTTTACAACAATTATGATGTTATCTTCTAGTTGACATTTATAAATATAAAAATTAATTAGTTTATAAATGTTTATTCGTTTCCTCGACGGGTTATGGCTAAAATAGTTGTCTCATTTGTAAAAGTATAATTTTCGTTCGTTTGTCGGGTTATCGCATAATAACGAAATTAACAATCTTAAAACCATATAACTTCGTCTTTTATTGGTTTTCTAAGATAATATAAAATATAATGAAATCTATTAAGTATAGTAGTTTATAGATTTTTTGGCATAATCTATTCGTTTATGACCTTTAGTATTTCAACTTGCCTCTCAATAACAAACTTCAACCTCCTCTTTTCCTTGACATTGTACTTAGCACGCATTCTTACCTCGGCACTCAAAGACATTTGGCGAGCAGCTCCAACATTAAACTCAGTAAATAGCTGGTCATGTTCCATTCCACGAATAGATGCAAAAAACTTAGGAGGAGCAAATTCATCAACCATCTCGCGACAGACGCGACCGTCATCAAGACGGGACCCATTAGTCACGCTCCATTGAGGAATGTAAATTTTTTACAGATTAGTATCAGGGTCGATAACGGTGCGGATAGCACCAACAAGAAAGTCACTGCCAGTGAGATTCGAGAAGCCACCCGTGGTGGGATCAGTTCCACCAGTTGAAGAAGAACCAACACAAAATGGAGAGGGTTCAACAAGTTTCTCTTTAGCAACCGAAGCAGGATTAACCATTAAAGTAATGGTAGTAACAGTTGTCATTTTCGGAACGGAAGACCTGATAAGAGAATTAACTTCAGCCTCCGCAACATTAGTACCAGAATGGTGAGAGGAGTCTGAAGAAATAACGAACCTTGGAGGAGCTCCAATAGCATGGAGGTTGAGTCCAGCCATGAAATCAGTACGATCTCCACCCTCACGCTCCGGCATGGTAGATATGGAAGTTGTCATGAAAGGCAAAGTAGGTATGGCTGTAACCTCGACTTCAGCGTTCAACACGGCTCCAGCAAGCAACCTCTTGACCACAGACATGGATTTACCACCTACGGAGGTCCCACTCGGGGTTCCATGATCCTCCCTCAACTTTTTGGGAGGATGCGAAGCCTCACCCGCATCCACAACCACGGATTTTCTTTTCCCTTGACGTTTCGCTGCACAAGAGCCACATCCTCAACAACAGTATCTGCAGCCTCAATAACTGGCTGGATGTCAACATCTTTCCCACCGCCTGCGGAATCTCCTTGTTCCATTTGATTGCCACTACCACACTCATCAAAAAGCCTTTCAACACTTGCATCCAGCTCGATCTCAGCACGATCAGGCGTAATTAGAAGCAGCGGAACAGTGCGACCAATGATAGTCTCCAGCAATAGTGGCTCACCCTTATTCCGTTCTTGCTCAACAATTTTTACTTTGGTGGGATCCGAGGTATGGATGAAAGCAAAGATATCCAATTCAACATAAAACAAATGCACAGTTAGAACCAAAACAACAAGCCGTAAAACACATAACACATATATAACAGAAGGCACACACCCTCTCCTTTCTTATGCAAAAACCGGGGATAAGTTTCCTCGTCCAAAGTGTAATGGCGGCTCAGTCCAACCAAGCACAGGAATGCTTCTGGAAACTTTTAAAACGGAGAGGGATGAGCACCAAGAGTGGCATAATCTTGCTCATTAAAGGAAGCCGCCACTGGAGCAGGATCTCTAATCACGTGCTTGGCAGTATGCCACGAAAAAGAAGCAGGGCAAGCAAAGTCATCCACCCAGAAAAAGTAATTGTTCCAATTCTTAAGGGAATCAATGGGTTTCGTATAGCATACGAAAGCATTATCGAAACGCTTACTAAACGACATCCATCCACTCTTTTTAGAATTCACATAAAAGCACCGGAATAACCCAACAGTTGGTATGATCCCATAAACATGGCACAAGATTTCAAAGTGGTAAACCTTGGCCGCCCCAATAACGGAGAGTTGGGATATATTGATGCGAAAATGCCTAAGCACGTCAACAAGGAAGGTGGATAAGGGCAATCTAAAGTTGGCAAAGTCAAAAAAGCTAGTGTACAACCTAATTTTCCCAGCAAGCCTCTCATGCATCGTATCATTCCGATTGGGCAAAACGGGATGCACCTCCTCTGGGATATAAAATTCGTTACAAAAAGCATCAAGTGCCTTCTGGGTAAGAACACACTTAACATCCGTAATGGCACTCATGATGGAAGAAAGAAGTCTAAAAACCTAACCTGGAAACTTGAAGTTCTTTGAAGAACGGTGAGGTGCAGATAAAAAGGTTAAAAAGCTCAAAAAACTTTAACAATGGCGGAATATTGGAAGAAGTGAAAAAGAAATAGTGAAAAATAAATCGAGTATTTATACCCTAGGTATAGTAAATTCAAAGTACTCCCAGATGTTTACACGTGGCCATGACCTCCGAGTCAACGGCTAGGATTAAAAGTAAGGATAGTGATGACTTTTGAGCAAGTGGACCGAACAGTCAAATCAGTCAGAATGTGAAAGGCCACGAAGAGGCCACGTCGCCCACACCTCACCTAACAAGGGCAAAGAGACATCATGGAGAAACAAGCAATCGCGGAGGACGCAAGAAGAATATCGAAACCTGAGTCTAGTAATATCTACCGCACGCAACAAAGTCACACGCAATAGACATACTAGACTGGGGGGACTTGATGACGTATAACACGTATAGCAGGCTTTTGGGCCTGGACTACATAAGCTATACATGGGTCCAAGCCCAATAAGACAATCAAAAAGCATAATGGACCAAAACAAAGCTCATGCCAAACTGGCTACGGTCCGGAGGCGGCAAGACGGACAAAGGGCTTCTAAAGGACACTTCCGCAGGTCAGCGGAAGTCCGCTGGGCAAACCCATATCCGCAAGTCACGATTACAAGCGGATCCTTGCCTGACAAGGGTCCCACTTTGGCCCATTAACAGGTACAACCGAAATATTAGGAAAACCTAATATTGGGCTTACCTATAAAAAGGGGTACTCTGACACCCCACAAGGTATGATTTTCTGACCACATTTTATACACACATACTCTGACATTCTCTGAAAAATATGAATACTTACTCTCACGCCGGAGTCTAATCGTGGGGTCCGTCCCCACGGTAAGACTAACGGTTTACCTTTGATTGTGTAAGGAATCATCTCATCACTTGGTTTAGTACAAGATCCCATCCATTGGCCCAATCCAATAATCACCCTAAATCCACCTTTTCGACACATAACACTTTTTGTACTAACAGCAGTCCTTCTCGGTGGAAAGAATTGAGCAAGGAAACGAGTGGTAAGATCATCCCATGTTGAGATGGATCTTGCTGGAAGGCGTTCAAGCCAATTGCTAGCTTGATCGCGAAGGGAAAATTAAAATAAACGCAGGTGCGTTCTTTCCCTATTTGCAACATCAAGGTCGAGTGAGTCCACAAGTTTTAAGAAATCCTTACGATGTTGGTTTGGATCCTTGGACCGATATCCGTGGAATGAGCATCCGTTTTGCACCAACCGGATGGTGTCGGATCGAAGAGGCACCACATTATTCCCTTTGGGGAGCTCAATGGTGTTCATATAGCCCTCATAGCTAGGTTTGGAGTAATCTCCAAGAATATGGATATGATTTCCATTTCCCATATAGGTCAACGAAAAGATTTACGAAATAAATAACACAAAGAAAAGATAGACTATGAGAAAGCTAATATACCGAAAATAAAAATCTCACTTGATAGGAATCAAACGAGTAGACCTAAGTTAAACAATGGTCGAAACCTAACTATTCCCTAGAAACGGCGCCATAAACTAGATGCGGTTGTCGTAAAGACTTCAACAAGAAGTTTTACAACTCCCTAGTCAGGTACCTAACTGTTGTAGTGTAGTATAGGCAAGACTAAAGGGTTGTTATCGTTCTCTAGTGGAATAGGTTGGGAAGGCTCGATCAGAATCTAACAGAGATCTACGGGGTTGAGAGAAGATTCTTTTTGTATTTTTATTTTATAAAAAGTAGGTAAAATCATGGTTTGATTAAACTAATAATAAATGAAATAAATCTAAACTAATTTGGTGATAACTTATATGATAAATAAACATATTTACTTAATCATGCACTAGTCCTCAGATTGCTTCTCTTAATATTGTTGCTTTGTCACACTTATGATGATCTGTGTAAGTATTTCCTAAGTCATGAACGAATTATACGAACCCGTCGTCTATTTAATATTCCTTTAAGGCAACGCACAAGTAAGGTAGTATGAAGACTATTACAAGGCCCCTAAGAGTATATTAAAAATTGAAATATCTTAAGAGGGATTAACCATATTAGAGGTAAGGTAGTATGAAGACTGTTACCGATGGTATCCTTTCTACACACTCGCGTTCCCTAGACGTCTTATGCAAATATTTTTAATATCTTATGCTAGTTTCTAATGCCTAACACGCACATCCATCACAAGAAGAAACATTAAAAGGATCTACAATCTATGTTTCATGCAATCATAAGTAAATACTAATAGATCTAGCCTTGCATGGCTAAATAAAAGGAGAAGAACAAGAATCTATCACAAAACACATAGACATATTAAGTGATAAAGGATAAATGAACTTCACTTGATTAAATCATGCAGTTAAGGCTGTTACAAAAGTGTTTTGACACCCTAAAAACGAGCCTAAAGGCTGCCCAAGTCGTCTTCTAAAACTAGGGTTCGTCTCCCAAAAGTTGCACACTAAAACCCTCAAAATGGATTTGTATATATAAGAAATAAAATAAGGTGCGGCCGGCGTGCGTATGATCCTGATGTCGTCGCCCCGTAAAATCTTCTAGGGTTTCTTTAAGTCGGCTACGTTCTGACACCGTATAGAATTCCATGACGCCGTCTCTTGATGACTTTAACGCCGTCGCTTGTAGTTGGCGACGCCGTCTCCACGCACTGTATGCTTTTCTTCAAGATAGTTAGTGTAGAGTCGTAGTCTTGTCCGTTTCTTCTCCATTTGAGCTCAAGTCATGTGTATTTCCTCCAAATGTCATCCAAATGCTAAAAACACAAAAACGAATGATTAAGCACATAATTTGGGCATATTTGCATGATTTAATGGGTTAAATGACCCCGAAAAAGTGTATAAAATGACACCTCATCAACAATAAGAATTTCAAGGAATCAGATCCATGGCTGCTTTTAGAGTACTCAAGACACTGTTTCAGCATTTCATTGATTCATGGTTATCTTTGGATGATGATGATGGTCAAATGAAAAGCAAGTACCTTCTAGAATACACTTGAATCGAGGTTCAACAATCCCATGATACACTGATCCAACATATGGAATTTATTGAGAAGTCAATTGCTAAAAGAGTACTACATAAAAGAGAGTATGACAGCAGGGTGAATGAAAGACAGCTGCAGATAGAAGAGGGAAAGGTTGATACGAGTAAAGCATTGGATGCTAGTTTGGTTATCAAAGAAAGCAGTGGGACATAATCAGGAAAGCAAGATACAAGCAGCAGGTCAGGGAATGATGCAAATGCTGATGATGCAGATATCAGACCCATATATGATAAAGAGCCAATGGCTACGGTACAAACAATTGCTGAATATAATGTATTTGCTACTGCACAACAACATTCTTTCAATAATGAAGGATGGGTTAATCAGAATACTAAAAATGTCATGACAAACGTCCTTTGCTTGCTTAATAAACTGACACCAAACCAAAAGAACTTTCAAATCAATCTCTCAAGTTTGAAAATATTTGTCTCAAAAAGACCGTTGCCAAGTTTCAACAAGATTTTCAAAACTTGAAGTGCATTACACTAATCTTAAACTAAATTGCAAAATAATTTTTTTAAAATCAGGGCAACATGGTCAATTTTTGAAAGCAAAAAAGTAATGAAGCCAAAGTTAAAAAGGACATATATGATTTTGAAACAATAAACATCAAATTGGAATATAGTGTGGCTACATTACTTAAGGAAAATGAGCATTAAATAAAGACTTACAAAGATCTTTATGATTCTATCAAAAAGACATGGGTTCAGACCAAAGACTATAATGATTCTCTAATTGCACAACTGAACAAAAAGTCTATTGAAAATTTTAATTTGTAAGATCAGATTCAGAAAAAGGTTTTTACAAATGCAGCTGTGAAAAACGAATTAAGAAAGTTAAAAGAAACTAGTGTGGATACTAAGTTTGCAAAACCATTAATTTTGGGAAAATCGCTTTTACAACCACTTAGAAACCCTTAGAAACCAATCAGTTGTTAGACAACCGACTGTGTTTAAGTCAAAACGACCTAGAATTTCAAAACCACGGTTTGCCCCCCAAGTTGATGTGAAAAACGATTTGTCAAAACCAGTGATTCCTCATTATTTGCCTAAACTTTGAGAATATGCTTTTGTAAAACCTCATCACGTGATTGCATCTAGCGAATCTAGGAATAACTCAAAGAACATGCCAAGATTTAGTTCAAATGACATGGTTCATAATCACTATCTAGAGGAAGCTAAGAAAAAGACACAAGAAAGAGATAGGAATTCAAAACTAGTGTGATACCTTCCGCTAGATTACAAAACACTGCAAATGGTAGCAAACCAAAACCTAGGAGCAACAATCAAACATCTAGGAGTTTGCCTACATCTAAGAGTAGGTGTGTTACGATAAATGATATGCCCAAAGAAGATCAGTCTAGGAATTATAGTTCTTTTTCTGACTCCAAACACTTTGTTTGCTTGACTTGTCAAAAGTGTGTCTTTAATGAAAATCATGATGCTTATGTAAAAAAATTCCTGAATGAGGTCAACTCACGTGCTAAGGTTCCATCCCATAAGACAACGAACAGAAACAAATCCGTAGAGCAAATAAGTATTGCAAAGAAACTAGAAAGACATATCCCCACAGGACATAGGTTTTCAATCAAAAATACTACCATTGTGCATGAGAAAACAATGACTCCTAGATCTTGTCTTAGATGAAAATTGACGGGTAGAATTTTCAAGATTGTTGGTCTTAGGTGGGTTCCTACTGGAAAGATATTTACCTCTATCACAACCAAGGTTGACAGTGAACCCCCAAATGGTTCAAATGAAGATATCACTAACTCATATGAATATGAACAAACTCTTGATGTCAGTGCAGGTACTCTTAATTTAAGTGCATATACATCTTACAATCCTAAGAAGGAAAGTGATGTGCGGTCGTCGTAGAACTTCTACACGAGAAGTTTTACAACTCCCTAGGCAGTGCACCTAATCGTTGTAGTGTAGTATAGGCAATACTCGGGGTTGTTTATCGTTCACTCGAGGAATAGGTTGGGAAGGCTTGATCACGGTCTAACAGAATTCTAAGGATTGAAGGAAGATTATTTTTGTATTTTTGTATTTTATGGAAAGCAGTAAAATCATATAATTGGAGGGAGGTTTGGTTTTAGCTATTTAAACTAAATAACAACTACGCTACTGGTGATAACAATAAGATAAAAGATTGTGTTCATTTAATCATGTATTACTCCCTAGATTGCTTCTCCTAGTGTTGTTGCCTTGTCACACTTGTGATGATCTATGTAACTATTTCCTAAGTCATGAACGAATTACACGAACCCGCCGTCTACTTAGTATCCCGTTAGAGCAACGCACCTGTAAGGTAGTATGAAGACTATTACAAGGCCCCTAAGAGTACACTAAGTGCATGTGAAATATATTAAGAGTGGATCAACCATATTAGGGGGCAAGGTAGTATGAAGACTGTTACCCGATGGTATCCTTTCTACACAATCATGTTTTCCTAGACATATCAACAGCGATACAGACAAAAGCTGGTTTTCTAAGACCTAACATGCACATCCATCACAAGAAGCAACATCACTAAGATCTACATTCTAGGTTTCATACAATCATAAACAAACACAATAATAGGTTTAGCCAAGCATGTTAAAGATTAAGCAAGAACAATAAATAATCACACAACACATAAACATATTGAATGATTAAGTAAACCTTACTTGATTAAAACATAAATTGGAAGAAGTACAATAAGATTTTAAGGCCCTAAAATCGTCTCCTATGGCTGCTAAACGAACTAGGGTTCGTACCCTCTTTTATTCTAAAGTTACACACTCAAAACCCTAAATTCGGGTTTGTATATATAAGAAAAACGAAGCAACGGCGTCGCGTTTTAGTCGTGACGCCGTCGTGAGTAGAATCTTCTAGATCTGCGTGTAAGTCGGTGTGGGCTGACGCCGTCTCAAAATGTTGTGACGGCGTCACTTTATGGGTTGTGACGGCGTCGTGTATAGCTTGTGACGCCGTCTCCAGGCTCTGTGAGCACAAATCTTTAAGAGTCTTGGTGTTGGTTCGTAATCTTGTCCGTTTCTTCTCCAAATGAGCCCAAGTCACGTGTAAATCTTCCAAATGTCTTCCAAATGAGAAATACGTGAAAAGGAACGATTAAGTACCTATTTTGGGCATAGACACACGATTTAGGGGTAAACGGCCCCGAAAAAGTATATAAAATGACACATCATCAGAAAGACTCAGAGTTTAGTTGCTGAAAGAATTATATCTCAAAAACTAGGGGTTTAAGGAATTCAAATCTGATGAACAAGAATGATGATGTTTAAACAAAACGGTTCAAGCCTCACACCACAACGTCAACAGAAGTTCCTACAGCAGATATGAGAGTCGCAACGTCAATGACAGAGTAGGAAAGTCAATGGGGAAAATCAAGTTGTTTCGAAGTCTTCCGTTGTTACCGCTGCTGATGCATCTAATAAACGTCAACAACAACCAGATTCAACTTCATCTACTTCAACTCTAGCAACATCTATCTTTGCTGATGGAAACTTCTACTTGTATATATTTTTGTTTTTCTCTTTATTTTGATTTATAAATACTTTTGAAAAAGAAAATATAAAAATATAAAACCTATAAAACCAAATAAAAAAATAAAAAAATTTAAAAAGAAAATACAAAATTAAAAAAGTTCAAAAATACCAAAAAGAATCTTCTCGGCATGTCTCTTGGAATCGATAACTTTTACGTACCTAGAAATGTCGATTAATATTGACACGGGTGTATAAATGAATTTCGAGCAAGAGTTCAAAAGTTTCAAAACATGTCATTTCTAATTTTATTAATGGCTTATGTGCAAATGCGTACATAACCCGGGCTTCAAAGAAAGGAAAGTTTATATTTAACGATAACTTATCCTAACAACGAGAAAAACAATTATCTCGGACTTGAGCAGTTTATACAAGACATTCCAAGTTTTATGCTCAAGAAATGACAATGTACGCTTCAGTGCGCTTATCCTAAGCGTTAGAAGAGAAGTCTTCTAACAAGTGGTTTTTTTTCAAAAGTTGAACACAAATTTTCAAGAATGAATCTTTCATGACAACATTTTACAAAAAGTGATTTAACAATTGGCATCTTTCAAAAAAAATTGTGGTATCTTTCACAATTATATGTTCAACACTCCATTCCTCATAAAGCTTTCAAAGACGATCATTTTATAATCGTGGTATCATCATTATAAATAAGTCAGTTTTTTAGGGGGAGTTTCTCGAAAACCAAAGGTTTAATGTTCTTGCATACATCATCTCACGACAATTTTTATGTATTTAAAATATTATAAAAAGACTCTTAATAACAAATCAATGGTAATAATAACATAACTTACTTTCTAATGTTTGTTATAAGATGATCCAGTGTCTGAGCATAATAGAATTCTTCAATTACATTTCTTAATCTTTCAAAATTGTGTGCTCAACACCGCCTCACTCTCAATTTTATATCGAATTTACAACTTGGTATTATTTTTTGTGATATCAAACATATGTAAAATTGAGGGGGAGCAAAACATAATGTTTCATTGAATTCATGCTGAAACATATCTCTTCCCATGAATTTTTTAAAACAAATTTTAATCACTTGGTCTTTCAAAAACTAAGTGACTTAGTATTTAAAATAAAGGGACGTGATCTTGAAAAATAATAAATAATCTAAAGTCTCAAAGTGCTTTTTAATTCTACCCACATGTGCAAAACACTTTCGATTATCGATGCACGTGTGTGGAGGAGTTTTTCAAAAGATGAAATTTTCAAAGTGTCAAACGTTTTGATTTATATCAAACACTTTGAATGATTTTCAAAAAGGTTTTATGGTTACGATCTTATACCCAACAACCTACTAACTCACGACGATTCTGAAGTCATAAGGTGGCCATGTTAGATATTAGTCCTATGATCCAACCAAAACCGAAGGGATCTACCCAAGGACACTTCATAGTTAGAAATAACAGTCCTTAGGTATGATTTGGAGAAGAATGAGAAAAGGAGATAATGTTGACTAAGGCATGAGCTAACATTGGAACAATCACAACAAGATGTTAGTAATGAAGTCTTGGTAAGCATTGAAGGGGTTGAAGGATGAAAAAGAAATGTAAGGATAAAGGGTGTAAAGAAAGAAGCCCTCCATACAATTTAAGGCAGAAATCGGGTCAATACATATGCTATCAGAATCACAAAGATGATTTCTGGTATTGAAGAAAGACATCATGGACCAAATGATGCACTGCAAAACCCTTCCCAGCTATTCAAGATTCTCTCAAAAGATTCTTGTCTCATTTGTCATGTAGATTAACACGACTTCTATTGACTTTCCCACTCCGAGTTAGTTGATATTGAAAAGGTGGCAGTCAGCACCAGCCTCTGATCACTAAAAACAAAACACACAATCGAGTCTAGAGTCAAGAGATCAATTTGTAAATCTCATTAGGACACATTTTCTGATAAACACTTATTGTTCCACATTTAGAACATAAGTGATAACAAAGAGTCCTAAGCATTATCCTTGTGATTTTGCCAGAACATTCAGAGTGATACTCTTCACTATTTACAGTGACGAATAGAAATCCTTCTAGTGTCATCATCAAACAGCACTGCGGTAGGTGATTTGCGAGATTATATATGAATCAAGTTTGTGTTAACTGGATATCGATTTTAGTCTAGTAAATGAACTGGCGACTCAATCAGTAAGACAGTAACTAATTGATTCACTCTTATCATGTTATTAGCTTTGAGACGTTCCAGTAAAGAGATACTAGCAAGTACAGTGAATCTAATGCATCTGCATTAGAGGATCTAACACTTCGAGCTGAAAATCCTGTCAAGGAGGTTCTTCTAAATTGAATCTACCTGATCACAGGTACAATATTTATACCGTAAACCGATTCTTATGAAACCGGAGGTTAACGTTACCAAAATTGATGAATGACAAAGACAAGATTCGTCTGTGTCTGCTGTTTATCACTAACATTCAAATGCAGGCTAAGACGATAGAGTAACGACCTCATTCCAGCTGCGTCATATTCATTACCACATGCTCATGCTCAAGCTACAAAGACATACTACAAGCATCAAGATTCAAGAATCAAGAAAGCTAAAGATAATACAGAGACAAAGTCTTCCGAAATTCTGATATTCAAGATCTTCCTTAAAGATATCAAGATTATCAAGACAAAGATTTTCAAAGGAGATTGTTTGCAAGCTTTCAAGATGATGCAAAGTATGAGCATGTTGGTACCAAGATACAAGATCGCAAGATGGCAAAGACGATAAAGACAAACAAGGATAAAGATTTAAAGATCTCGGGATTAAAGACAAATTCGAAAGACAATGACAAAGGCTCAAGATCAAAGATCACACAACATAAAAGAACAAGCCTACAACAAAGATAAAGACCAAGACCAAGACCAAGACTCAAGAACTTAACGATAATAAAATTTCAATGATCTCACTTCGGGGGAGATTGTTAGCCTCAAATATTGAGTCGACAATAGAAGTTTTGGTCATTCTACAATATAGTCTCAGTCATTTATTAATGTATGTTGTAATAGGCTAGTAAGGGAAATCGAGCTCATTATGTAATCTAATTGTGTAAGCATTACGGGCTTTTTCCCACCAAAACCCAAGCCCGACCTAAGAAAGCAAGATTAGCCGTTTATGCTTATGTTGATAGGTATAAATACCCCTCTCCACATATGGAGAAGGGTTGGTTCTTTTCATTTGTATGTTTCACACTTGTTAAGCAATCCAAACACTCCTTTCTTGCTCTCTTTATTTATTTCTTCCTTCATTCTCTTTTCTTCTTATTTTGATTCGGCATATATGATGTGGAAATGATAATATTGGTTCCTACAGTTTATTTTCTAAGTAGATCATTACACCACTCGGTTCTTTCGAGACTTGAAGTTTTATAAACTTTGAAGAAGTCAAGAAAACCGTATTCACCCCCCTCTATGGTTCTACACTGGACAATATAGGAAAGTGGTAAATCGAGTTATGCTTAGCCTAGGTGTCAGATGACACGTACATGTGGGGAACAACAACCCGTAATATTCGGGTGTGGCGGCTCATGCCTGGTCCTTGGCAAGGACCGATGTATATAAGAGGTTCTGGGTAAAATAGTGTTTACCTCTAACACGTGGCTCTCGACATGTCATTTATCTGTTTGGTTGTCCGACCAATGGTCTTTCGGTCATGTGACCTTGAGACATGTGTGACATTGTCGTCCAGACATATGTTTTTTGGTCACATATGTCAGCACTCTACAACAATCATTTCTAAATTAGTTGTCTGATAAGTTGCTTTGAAAGTCTTAGAAGAAATCAGTCTTCAAAACTCGTCTAACGAACATACTGGAGTGGCCAATAGAAAGATAAAAAACATGCATCTAAATACCTATCAGAAGGCGTACATCGCAAAATAAAAAATTCCGATGAGGTGACCCGCTTTAGATATATTACTTCTTTACAATCGCTTATATAATTATAACTCTTTTATGCGAAATCTTTTACTAGTTTCTCAAAACAATCTATATGGTATAATATTTAATTTTCAATCTATAAATACCAATAAATTTAATCTTTTAGTGACACTAATTTCGATCTAAAATAACTTTTAATTAATTTTAGTTTGTTAAAACTTCTTCCTGCCAAAGCAGTTGGCACCGAAACGGTTAATATTATCTTCTACGTCATATAAGCATTACAAAAAGAGTTTAAATTTCTAATATAGTGAAGTATATCAATCGGTATAACATGAGATAATTTCTCGCAAAATTTTTAGTTTCAAAATAAACCTATGCCGACAACTACCGTTAAGATTATTATCATTAAGTGATTTTAAATTTTCAATGGTAAACAATAACCTAAAGATACATTTATAAAATCTAAATTGGTCAATTTTACTTTCGAGTAATGAAATAACTTGATCTACAATGTACACTAAATAATCGATTTCAAAAGTCTTTTCACCGGTTTTTATAGTTTCATTGTCCAAATAATCATCATATTTTATATCTTTACAAATAACTCGTTTTTCTTTAAAATTTTCGTTCTACATTAATTCATTTTACAATTTCTCCAATGAAAATTGTAACAACCTTGAAAACAACTTTTGATTGAAGAATGATACAAGAAGAGATAAGAGAAAGCTAAGAGTAATCGTACGTTTGTAAGTGTGAAAGATTAAACGTCGATTCATTAACGCAAATGGTTAAACGGTTATCGATAGCATGATTTAATTAACTTTTGCTTATTTTTCATATATTTAAATTTAGGCCTATGTTAGACTTGAAAAAATGAAAAGCAAAGACAAAAAAAGCAAAAGAATTCAATTATTTAACATTTATCAGTTAATTGAGGTCTTACATACTTAAATCTCTAAAGATGACGTAAATAAAACGAGCGACTAACTTTATATATATAAGGTATTAAAAAATCCGAGGCTTTTAGAAATTAAAAGCCGTAAGCCATTAGTAAGCCATCACTAGTATAACTATAAAAAAAATAACGAAAATAAAAGTGTATCACGTAACTTAAAGTAGTAAGAATGAAAAAATTCTTGTACAACAGAGTCCACCGTATTACGATACAGACGCACCAATATTTATGACAAATGGCAAATGGCATTGTGATATACCTTTTCGATTACTGGAAATAGAAGAAGAAACTACCACCAATGCTTCTCCAATATTTATTGTGCGGCATCTGATAAAGATTGAGAATGCGACTTGTTAGGAAATAATCTAGAGCAAAGATCTAATGAAAGCAAATACTATATAGTTGGCTTGACTTATTTGGTTTTGGGCGTATGTTTCATAAGTCCACTTTTTGTGGCTGATTTTGAAACTTCTCGGCTTATATAAGTTTATTATGACATAATGAGTTTATATAAGCCGAAAAGTTTCAAAATAAGCTTATAAAGCATAATCCTAAACTCAAATAAGCCATACGCCTACTGCTACTACATAAGCCTACTATCTAAACGGTAAAGGGGTGTTTGTTTCGGCTTATATAGCCGGCTTACGGCTTATTTGGTTTTGGGCGTATGTTTCATAAGTCTACTTTTTGTGGCTAATTTTGAAACTTCTCGGCTTATATAAGTTGATTATGACATAATGAATTTATATAAGCCGAAAATTTCAAAATAAGCCACAAAAGTGAGCTTATAAAGCATAAGCCTAAACTCAAATAAGCCATTATGAACTTGGAAAAGCTCATAAGCCAACTTTTATATAAGCTGATAAGTATGCAAAATAAGATAATCCAATATGAAACAACGCATACACTCATAAGCCCAAAAGTAAGTTCAGATAAGCTGATAAGTCTGCAAAATAATATAATCCAAACACATCCTTAAACGTCACTCCTAGTATGAAATAAGTTATTTCCCAAACACCCTTAAATTTCAGATTCCAATAAGCATTTATAAATAAAGATTAAAACTGTAATAAATATAACTAAGATACCTTTCTACCCTTCAATGTTGTTGCTCAACTAATCTTCGCTACTTTCATCTTCTTTAACAGGATCTCATTTCATCAAGATAGCTCATGCATCCACAAATTCAAATAAAACCAATCAATAATTCACTAATATAAAACTATAAACTAAACCCACATCATATAAAGAATTTTAATAGCATACCAAAATAAAAAAAATAGCATCAAAGAGATTGGTTACCAACCAAAACATATTGGAACCGTTTAGCATCATTATTCAACACATAAAGTAGGTAAAAAATACCTGATGATTCACACCGCCTCTATTCCTTCTGGTGACGAAGATTTGGATCACCGTAAATCTGGTGTGTGTTTTTTTGGCTTATGACTATCAAAAATCAAGCCAGCTCAGGGTTAAAGTGGGTTTTCATGAGTCATGAGACACGTGTTTAACTGAAAAGAAGTTGTAGAGGTAAGTGGGATGGTGGTAAGGGCGTGAAGTGGTTTTAGAAAATTTAAGTGGGTGGGTCAATAATTAATGCACCGGGTCTAAAAAAAGAAACGGATCGGACTGTCGGAACCCCCAAGCCGAACCAAAAAACGGACCAAAAAGACCCCAACCCGCCAAAAAATTTATTTCGGAGTCAGGTCGGGTTGTGATTTAATGATGTTAGCGCCCAAGAGGACGTTTTGCCCCTTTTAATGAAATTTAGTAATTAGTAATAAAAATTTAAAAAAAATCGTTTCCTAAAAAAATCTTTGTCTCCAACACACCAGTGAAGAATTTTCAATCTAAAAACAAACTTTTAGTTAATCTTTAGTTTGTATAAAAACTTCCTTTTCTAAACGTTCTCTTCCTCTAGTCCATCTTCTGTTTTCCTGGCCGAAGCAACTGTCACACCGGAAACTGTTAATATTATCTTCTCTGGTCTAACGCTGAAAAGCACATACAAAAAAGAAGTTTAGATTGTGTCGGTAATAAAATGAAGTATATCAATCGGTATAACATGAGATAATTTCGTTCGCTTTTGGCCCCTTCGTAATTTTCCTTTCTCCTCATTCTCTCTTTCTCCCTCCCTTTCTTCTTTTATCTATTTCCTGTTCTCGATTCCTCCATTTCTTCATAATTTCTCGCAAAATTTATAGTTTCAAAATAAACCTATGCCGACAACTACCGTTAAGATTATTATCATTAAGTAATTTTTAAATTTTCAATGGTAAACAATAACCTAAAAAAAAAAAAAAGGTGCGACTAAAAAAAAAAAAAAAAAAAAAAAAAAAAACAATTTAAGACAATCTAAATTGGTTAAATTTTTTTCCTTTCCTTTCCTTTCTTTTCCTTCGTTGTAAGAAATAACTTGATCTAACAATTACAAACTAAATATATCGATTCCAAAAGTTTCAAAAGAAAGTCTTTTCAATAACACAAATCACACTTTTTCAATTCATAATCGTTTTTTTATAGTTTTCATTGTCCAATACTCATCATAATTTTATATCTTATACTATCCTAACTCGTTTTTTTCCTTTAAAAGGTTATTTTCCGGTTCTACATTAATTAATTTTAAAAAAACAATTTCTATTTAAGAAAATTGTAATTAAAAACCATTGAAACAAAAAAACTTTTGATTTGAAGAATGAACAAGGAAAATAAGATAAAGTCTAAAGAGTAAATCGTGATAGGAGGAAGGAATAACGTGTTGGATGTTAGAAGCAATTAAACGAAACGTCCGATTCATTAATTGTTAAAGCAAACTGCAAATGGTTAAGAGAAAAAAAAAAACGGTTATTCGATACAAATGAATTTATTATTTAAAACTTTTTGCTTATTTTTCCATTGCAAAAAATGATGGGGCTTTAATTTCACACCATATATGTCAATTAAAGGGCCCTATGTTAGGAAACCTTGGAGAAATGGAAAAAGCAAAAGAAAAAAAAAAAGCAAAAGAATTAATTAGTTTATTAATTTTATTATTTTTAATGAAGGTCTTTACATACGTAAAAAAAATTCATCTGTTCTATAGATGTGGACGTAGTAAAAAAAGAAAAACGAGGAGAGGCGGATCTTAACCGTTTAACAAAATATAAGGTCGTGCTTAAAAAAAAAAAATCCCAGGGCTTTTAAAGACCCAACAGGAGGCCGGTCGGTTAACCGGGCCGAGTTCGGTTCTGGCGCGGAGCGGGGTCGCGGCGTTCCCGGTGTAGTAGCCAAACTTAAAAACTTCTAAACTTCTCCTTTCTTTCCGTCCCGTTCCTGTAAAACGTTGACTTACTTCACTTTTACAAACTTCGCGGCCATAGAGAAAAAAGTGGTGCTTCTCGAAACGTCATACAAAAAATGGTTTTGCCCACATACAAAACCCAACACCTACTCCACAAGAAGTGGCTAAGGCAAAAACCAAGAATTCCAAGCACAACAGCGGCAAAAAATAAAAAGATTGGTATGGCACAATTAAGATAAGGTCAAAAACAAGATGAACCACAGAATGCCGTCTAGGATTGAAAGGCCCAGTCCGACACATCAATCACAATCTGGACTTTCGAGCTATCTCTAACTTAAAAAAAAAAAACTCATAAATACAGCACATTCTTAAAAAACTCATATGACACTCAAACCAAAAAGAAAAAAAAAACAGCACATTAATATTAATATTAATAATATATCTGACCACTGTTCATCTACAGTGCCAAGTTTGACTTGGGCTCAAATTTGACCCGGCCCAAGTATTTTTTTTTGGGCTCTACTTTGGCCCGGCCCAAGTATTTTTTTTTTAAGTTTAGTCCAACATCTAGCCCAACTTTTTTTTTGGCTCTACTTTGGCCCGGCCCAAGTAGTTTTTTTTTTTTTTTAAAGTTTAGTCCAACATCTAGCCCAACTTTTTTTCTTTTTTTTTCCATTTCGCTAAAAATAAGAAGGAAAAAAAAAATTACGAGATGTGCTTTTATTTTTAACTATTTACAACTTTCTATAATAAATCCGCACAAAATACAATAAGAAAGAAAAAATGCGCCGCAGTAACGCGCGATTATCATTTAATATGAGAAAAAAAAACTATTAAAAATGAGACCGAAAAAATAAACCCAAACAAAAAAAAACCCCGCAACAACGCGCGAAAAATTAACGCCCGCAGCAACGCGCGGGTAATCTTGCTTGTATATACTATGGAGCATCCAATTTTGCACTGTAGCTGCTACAGTGCTTGTTACAGTGCTACAGTACCATTAGCCCAAAAATTTGGGCCGGCCCATTTGAATCTTTTTTTTTTGTTTCAAGTAGGCAATATAAAAAAATTGCTTGGCAAAAAATAAGAATTTTTTTTTATAAAACTACTGATTTATTCTAATAAAAAAAAATACTCGCTACCTGAGGCCAAAAAATTACAACCCGCGACATGAGGCCTAACACATAAGCCTATATTAAAAAAATAAACTATTAAACATCAGACCGAACAAATAAACCCGCATAAAATAAATTAAAAAAAACGGCTCCGCAAAATATCGCCAAAAAGATCTTCATATCGGGAAAAAAACGAGGCCATTATTGCAATCCTCCTGTCATACGTACTTGCTTAATCAACACGTTGCATTAATAGTAAAAAACAAAAAAAAACTTTAACCAACACGCCGGACTAACAAATTAGCCCCCGCCGTAACGCGCGGGTTAAATTCAGACTCGTTCTTAAAAAATCTCCAAACACAATGGAAGCTGAGGAGACTTCTTCTTCTGAAGTTGTTCATGTTTTTTCTCCTGTTGTTGCTGATGCTAATCACATTCTTCATGTAAGTTCTTCTGAAGTAGTTATTATTCATGGGACTCTTTTATGAGAGAGTTTTCGAGTATCACTTTACAATTAAATAAATATCACTAAAAATAAAAAAAGTGTTAATAAAGTATAAAAAAGTGTGACTGGAATTTTTATGTGTTTCTACTACACTTAAAATGTGTAAGTGGAAGTCCAACACTTAAAAGTTTATTTATAGTAACACAAAAAAATGTGATAATACATTTTTTTTTTGCCTTTTGAGATATATTTTGTATGTTAAATGTGTTATTAAATCTCAATTTTTTTTAGCTTTTACGTACTTTTAAAAAAAAATGTCATTAAAAAAGTTAGATTTAAAGACACGTTTTGTGTCACTAAAACCTATAGGTCTAATTTATTTTCTTGTAATGAATCGAGAAAGAATCGAGCCTGTGCTTGGTGAATTATTAAGGGTGTGCTAATTGACATGGGCTAACATAGATAAAGATTATACATGTGTAAAATGACAACTTTTTTTAGTGCTTAAAAACTATATACGTGTAAAAAGTCATTTCTCTAAAGAGTCCATGTTCTGCATCTAGTTCATATACATTTGCCTGCCTGACAAGTCAATTAACACTCTTTTTAATCATAAACAGTTCACGAGCTCAAATAGCATAAGAAGGAGACAAGTTGAAGAGACTCATGAAAGGTAACATAAATAAATCTTTTTTCCTTCTACAGTTTTTTCTACTTTACTATTGTCAGCAATGCTTATCCATATGTATAAAACTGAGTTAATTTGGTAGATTTTTTTTAAGGTTTGAGTTTGATTGAGCCACATAAATATGATTACTTAACTGCAAACATTATATTTGGCAAAACTTTTTAGGTACAGACCTTGTTTCTCCACACTACAAAAATATTGTCTTTAGCGACACTTAAAAAAAGTGGTCGACACAAAGTTCAAAAAGTGTAAAAAAAAGTTTAAAAGTGCAACAAAAGTATAAAAAACGTGTCACCAAAAATTTTTAAATGCTTCTCTAAGTGTAAGTAGAATTCAACACGTAAAAAATGTCTATTAAAACATGGACACCGTAAGACATTTGAGATACATTTTTTTGCATTTTTAAGATACATTATGTACGTAAGAAAATGTCATTAAAAATCTCAAATTTTACGACTTACTCACGACATTTTTATAAAGTTGATTATTAAAAAATTTTAATTTAATGACATTTTTTGTGTCGACAAAACCTCAGTCATATATTTTCATGTACTGCTCACATTTGTTTTGAAACTTAAAAGCTTTCATTCTAAATACATGCAAAAACTCCCTCCGTCTGCAAATTATTGTCCCTATACATAGATAAAAAACACACAGTGTAAGAAAATGCATTATTACAGCTTTATCTTTCTTATATTGTCAGGAATTGACAGTTTTAACCCTTGTTAATTAATTAAAATTTCTTTAAAGTTTGTATAATTAATTATCAAACAAGAGTAATATAGTAAACTTGATCAAACGTTATAAAATATAAAAGGGGTATTTATAGGATTTTAAAGGGGTAAAAATAGAGTTTTGGAGGTATTTTTTTCAAAAATCCGCTCCCCCAACGGCTAGTTTTTAAAATAAAAAAATCTTTCGCGTGGGCTGCTAGCCACTGCGTGAGAGAGCTTGGTGCGAACTACGGAGTGGTGCGTCATGGCTCAATCTCGCGCCAATTAATTTTATTCTTAAGCCATCACTAGTATAACTATAAAAAAAATAACGAAAATAAAAGTGTATCACGTAACTTACTTTTTTTGTAAAGGAGAAAAATTATTAATAGAAATTATTACATGATTACAAGATTAGACATGCCTAATCTCATACTAAATTCATCTACATTCAAAACTTTTACATTCTGATATATTTCTGACAATACATTCAATACTATATCTAATACATTCCCATTTATCTGATAACACTACCAGAACAAACAAACTCAGTCCAACTAAACTTTCTTCATCTGAATTTGCCATCTTCTTTCCACTTCTTTCACTGTGACTGAATCCTTTACTTTCAACCCAATCAACTTTAGCCTCGTGTTCTCTTTAATCAAATTTACCATTGTGTCAGCATCCCTTTTTTCTTGCTTAAAGATCCTATTATTTCTCTCCTGCCAAATGTAATATACTGCAGCATTCAAACTAATCCTTCTCACAATACTCCATATGTTCCTGTTTAAAGGTAACAGTACCATTTCACTTATGATTTGGTTCCAATTATCAGAAAGTCTAACATTGAGAAGACTTTTTATTTCCTTCCATATTCCTTTTGCAAACTCACACTTAAAGAACAAGTGTTCATGCGAGTCACAACATTTTCCACACATGCTACACTTCAAAACATCATTTGGCTTCCATACTCTTAATCTATCTTGAGTCATAAGTCTACCCTGTATTGCTAACCAAGTTACAAAAGCATGTTTGGGAATGCTCTGATTGAACCATACCAAAGGATGCCAATCAACTTTTTCCTCTTGTTGACTAATATCTTTCCATACAGTACTAATCTTGAAGCTTTTCTCAATCCCATTATTAGATCTCCAAACTGCCCTGTCCTCAACATTTTCATCAAGAATTGGAACCTGAATCTGATCTATCTCAGCAAAATCATTAATCCATTCTTCTGGCCATTTCCATTCACCATTATTAATTATATCATTGACAGTACAGTTCAAACTTAGTCTAGCATCATATATATCCCTAGTGCCAATAAAGTCACTCAAAGGGCTAACTGAGCACCAATTGTCTTGCCAGACATTTATAGACTTCCCATTACCTATCTTCCATCTGATATGTTTCCTAATTTTGTCCCTGAGACTTAGAATACTTTTCCATCCCATAGTACAATTTGAGTCACAATTTACTTCCCAAACACTCTTTCCTTTAAGTCTCTCCTTATATATCCATTTAACCCACAAAGTATCCTTTTTCACTGCTACATTCCATAAATGCTTAGTCATTAAAACCTCATTCCAAACACCCAAATCTTTTATACCCAGGCCACCTTGATCCTTTGGTTTACAAACATTCTTCCAGGATACCTTTGCTTTTCCCCTAGTTAGCTCACCTTGACACCATAAGAAACCCTTTAGAATTTTGTTTATTTCATATATGACCTGTTTTGGGAGAAGGAAAATAGAGGCCCAATAGTTTTGCATAGAATTTATAACAGCTGCAATCAGT
>BQNB010015814.1:0-59767 GCA_026074375.1 Tanacetum coccineum
TTCAACCTATTGTACAAAATCCAGAAACCAAATTAGATGAGGTTATCCCTTTTGAAAAACAAACCGATGATCTCAAAAAGATACTTGCAAAAAATAATGAAGCCAAAACGGTTATTTACAATGCTTTACCAAGAAAAGAATATGAAAGAATTTTCATGTGTAACATGGCAAAAGAAATTTGAAAAACTTTATTAATCACCCATCAAGTTAATAGCCAAGTCAAAGATAATAAGATCGACTTTTTGGTTCAACAATATGAACAATTCGTTATTTTCAAAGACGAATCTATATATTATTATTACTAGTCTAAAAGCTCTTGATGAAGGTTATTCTAGTAAGAACTAAGTAAGGAAGTTTCTTAGGGCTCTACATCCTAAATGGAGAGCAAATGTAACAACCCGAGTTTTACGACGCGTACGACGATCGCGTATCCGATGTCGTAATAATTATTTTTCGAGTTTCCGTGAATAAGCGTCGACATTTAAAATTTTATTTGTCATTGATAAATATTTTTGTATTTTATTATGAAAAATTTGGAAAAGATTTGATAATTTTTATTTTTGTCGTTTCGCGAGTTGACGTTTGATCGCGCGTTCGTTAATCGTTTCGAGCATCGTAAAAATTTACGACCCATCTTGTTATTATTTTATTTATCATAAAATATTATTTTTGTGAACCGTGTCGGTTATGTTCCTTGTTCGAGCCAAACTCCCGTTTTAAGGTGTACACATTTTATTAAATGATTTTAATTAAATTTAGTGTTGCGGAAATTAAAAATGGTCTCGAAAGTGATATCCCGAGCCTCGGTTGTCCCTTTTTTTTATTTAAGTAAAAGTATAGTGTGTTAAAAATCTAAAAAAGAAAAGAGGGGATGACTTGTTTTGCCAATTAGCCAAACTAGTGCAAGTATATAAAGAATTTTTACTTTCATTATTTCATAAAAACACACACACTAGAAAATAAACTCTCTCCCTCCTCCTCTTTGTACACCGTCGGCCACCACCACTCCGCCGCCATGGTCGCCGGAAAATTTGACATGCAACACGATCCGAAAATATTTTTCGAATCTACACATCCATGTAATAAATCACCACATGCAACATGAGTAAGATTTCTATTTTTAGATAGATGGTTTTGAGTTGGTCGAAATGGGGTTGAAAGTATTAAAATTTACAGGTGATAAATAAGCCTTGTGGCTAGTGGGTTCGATTGAAAAAGTTTCGGAATCGTGATGAGTTGTTAGGTTGCGATCCGTAGGGTTCGAACCAAAAAGGAGAAGGGCCGAAACCAACACGAAGTGTGCTGTTGTAAAGTATCCTAGTAATATTTAAATTCATTTTTTTTTTCCCCCGTTATTTTTTTTTCTTAAATATTTCGATACATGATTTAATGTATTAGTCCGGTCTGTTTTGTGCGCGAACTGTAGTTTAGATTCAGATATTGGTCTCTATCATTGAGCCGAGTTGGTATTGATTATAACTCTATATTGGATAGGTTAAGATTAGTATTTTTGAGTCGAAAAATAGTTTTTGACATGTTTGGTAACTTGTATTTTCGAGCAGAAACTTTGGCAAGTATTTCGAGATTCGAAAAATCATAAAAACTGATTTTTGATTTAAGATTATGGTAGAGCTTAATTTTATGTACGTTTCGGTAATTTGAGCGTCCCGTAACTCCTAATAACGAAGAAGTTATGGCCGATTGAAGTTTGGAAAAATAAATATTGTTTGGATCAGCTATTTTGCTAATAAACATTCTGATCATATTTTTAAACGGCAATTTTGGGCACTCTCGAGTCCGTTTCTGCCTTCCGACGAAAAACGAAAGTTGTTCGGAATGACGTTTTACATAAAATCTCTTTTTGGTCAAAGTCGTGAAAATGAGATATAACGGGTCAAAATCGAAAGTCAAACTTCTGCATATTTTATAAAAATATATTAAGTTTCAGCAGATTCTCGTAAGGGCATTTTGGTCATTTTATGTCGAGTTTCAAGTCTCGGCTAAAACTAAAAAGTTGTTCGGAATATCGTTTCGCATAAATTTTCTTTAGAACCCGAGTCGTGAAAATATGATTTAGTGGGTCGTTTTGGTCGGGTCAGACTTGTAAAATAAATATACTTTATAAAAGTCAAATGTAAAAGTCAACGAAGACATTAGTAAACATTAACGAACTATGAAGGTGATTACGATTATAAAGTAATATCGATTAATATATTACTGTAAGTAATTATTTTTGAGACCGTTGGTCGATTCTAAGAATGGAAAGTATAAAAATAGTAACTTTCTAAAAATAGAAACTTACCGAATATAGAAAGATTTCAATAAAGTGAAATGGTATACGATTGGATGGAAAATAGTATCAAAACTACAATATATATACCTTATATATGCTTCATATATATATATATATAATATAATCTTAAAATACCAAGTGTTAAGGTTGGGACGCGCAAGTCGATTTCTCATCACATATATGTATGTGTGCATATATAAATATATATATGTTTTCGTCGTAACGATGTACGCCTCGTTGATCGTATTTTATACGTATTGTAATCGAGCAATATAATTATAGGTCGTGGACGAGATCGTTGCTGCTTCGTTTGTGATATATTCGGTTTATTTGATCGTGATCGTTGATCAAGGTGAGTTCATAGCCTCGCATTTTAATACTTTAATTGTTTTATAAACCCGCGAGGGGGATAACATGCTTGTTTTTAAAAATAGAATACAAGGGACCAAAATGTATGCTAGTAGTCTTGATTATTATAAATTAGCTTAACTTGCTAGATAAAAGACCCGCAGAAATCATGAATTGTTAACTACCGGGTAATGGTAGACGCTTATACATGAAATAGTACTATTTGGAGGTTGCCACCTCCAATCCGTGACGACTGGCTATCGTCATGTGTCGGGAAAATGACACTACGGATGCGTTGTATAGAGAGTAATATGCACTCATAGCGAGGGTGTATAGTGGGCATTTTTATTATATGGTAACGTTCAATGTCATGAGGCTTATAATAATCCCCCTATAACTTTGTCTGATCCACATCGTTATGTCTTGATGATTTTGAGAAATGATACTTGTATTCGGAATTTATTATATATATATATATAAATTATATGGATTCACTCAACATTATTGTTGACTTTTTAAGCATGTATCCCAGGTTTAGGTATTGAAGATGGCTTGGATGGGACGGAACGCGGATATCAAGGACGGTGACTCGGTGAAATTGTGTTATCAAATAAAAGATGTTTTTTGGAAAAGAAATCGTGTTGTGACTTATTAGAATAGAATTTCTAAAGTTATTTGGGACCTATGTAAACTCTGATATTTCTTAATAAATTTTAATTTATAAACGAACCATTTGGTCGTTTACTGTGACTCGTGAGCTGTATTATGAAGTAGCACCCCAATGTTGTTATTCCGCTGCGTATCGTATTTTGGGGGTGTTACAGAATGGTATCAGAGCACGAGTTGTAGCGAACTAAGTCGTTTTACAAAACTTGGACTACAACTGTTTTTGAAAAAGTTTCACGAGTCTTTCACCGATGTCCGATATCCGCGCGCGCAATCGTTCCCGATCCTTAGAAGCTTTATGTGGTATATATATAATTGCATATTACATGAGTAACAAGGTGTTCGATTCTGGTAGCGAAGACGAAGAGTACGTCATGGCGGTAAGAGACTTCAAGAAGTTCTTTAAAAGAAGAGGTAGATTCGTGAGACAACCTCGGAACGACAAAAAGACGTTCCAAAGAAGCCGTGATGACAAGAATGGTAAAAGTGATAGAAAATGCTTTAGATGCGGCGACCCAAATCATCTTATTGGAGAATGTCCAAAACCACCGAAAGATAAGAACCAAAGAGCTTTTGTCGGAGGCTCTTGGAGCGATAGCGGTGAAGAAGATGATGAGAAGGTCAAAAATGAAACGTGTCTTGTAGCTCATGCATCAAGTGAGGTATGGTCCGAATCATTTACTTTAGTGATGATACTCTATCAATTAATGATTCTAGTATTTAGAAAACGCTATGATAAGTTATGCAAAATGAGTCTAAAGATAATCACTAAGAACAAAGGTTAAAAGCAATTAGGAAATGGTCAAGAAAGGTTAGAGAATTAAAAAGATAAAGTATCCACACTCGAGAAATACAAGGGAGTTGTCTCGTATTATGCCAAAGGTCTCGCTTAAAATTGAGAATGAATAACTCAAAGAAGAATCCACTAGATTAAATAAATTTGAAAAAATTACACATTGCTTAAATGAAATGTTAAGTAATCAAAAACCCTCCGGTGATAAACTAGGTTTGGGGTTTAATTCATTTGAAGCATCATCTAGTAGAACTAAGGAAATAAAATTTGTGAAAGCTCAGAAAATGGTGTCCTATGATGGAGGTCCCATAAATATGAGCGGCTCCCAAAGTGCCTAGGCGGCCCCTAAAATAATTATGGGACCGCCACCAGCAACGCCTGGATCTGAGAAAAGTGTGTCTTTTCAAAAATCTTTTTGGGTTCCTAGGACCAAACCAACTAATTGTAAACAAAGCCAAAGTTCCTGTTGCTGGTGACAATGAAGTTAAACAATTCTATAAGCCATTGTCAAAACCTGGAGTTGGATTTTCAAAACCAAATTTTAGATCAAAAACTCCACCTCCTAGAAGAATCAATAATAATTGTCCTCGTGCCAAGACACTGCAACCAAAAAGGAACATTGGTCGACAAAATCGACCTCATGGCTTTCCGTAATTGGAACAACTTTCCACGTCAAAGTTAAATGCCATGGGAAATGTGTTCTCCATTTCCTCATCCCAACCAATTGCATCAAATGCAAGGGATGTTTAGCACTAACAACTTTGGACCCATGAGATATTTGGGACCAAATGTTTGAGTCATTGTACTATATAAATAGATATGCCTTGGAGTCGACTTGGAACCCGACGAATGGATCAAGGATAACAGATGCTCTAAACATATGACTGGGTAATCAAAAGCTTTCTTTATTACAAGGTATACAATGGGAGGATGACGTTATTTTTGGTAGTAATCTTCACGGGAACATTAATTGGCAATGTACGTTTTTCCTACTGACTCTCTCAAAATAGCTATGTAGAAATTGTTGCTAACATTAGGATATTGAACTTGCTAAGTATAGGACAAATATGTGATAAATAGTGTAGTGTAACTTCTCTGAACCTGATAGTGAAATTCATAAGGTATCGGTAAAGTATAGGTAAAGGTATTAGGAAGAAAGGCTTATATGTGATGAAATTAGGAAATAAACCAAAGGACCAAATTTGTCTAGCAACGATTGCTGAAAATTCTACATTGTGGCATAGGAGATTTGGTCACGCAAACATGCGTCTCATTCAATCGTTGGCTTCTAAGGAATAGTTTAAAACTCTAACCTAAGACTTAAGTTTGATCAAATATTTTATGTGATGCTTGCAAAATGGGAAAACAAGCTCACGCTAGTCACAAAGCTAAGAATATAGTCTCAACGACTAGATGCTTAGAACTTCTCCATATGGATCTCTTCGGTCCATCCGCCGTACGGAGTTACAGAGGAAACCGCTACACCCTAGTCATAGTAGATGACTACTCTAGGTATACTTGGACTAGATTCCTTAAGGATAAAACTGAAGCTTTCGATCAATTCGAAATATTTAGTAGGAAAATCCAAAACCAATTAGGTTGTTCAATAGTGTCAATAAGAACCGACCACGGTAGAGAATTTGATAATGAGGTGCAATTTAGAGAGTTTTGTAATGCCAACGGTATTACACATAACTTCTTAGCTCCACGCACTCCTCAATCAAATGGCGTGGTCGAAAGGAAAAATAGGACACTTCAAGAAATGAGTAGGACTATGTTGAATGAGCAATCGTTACCACAAAAGTTTTGGTGTAACGCCGTAGATACTTCAACATACATTCTCAACCGAATTCTCATTAGAGCCATTCTAGGAAAAACACCTTACGAACTCTTAAGAGGTAGGAAACCTACGTTAGATTATTTTAGAGTGTTTGGAAGCAAGTGCTTCATTTTGAACACCAAAGACTACCTTACCAAGTTTGACCCAAAGTCATACGAAGGTGTCTTTTTAGGTTATTCTCAAAATAGTAAAGCCTACATCATCCTAAACAAACATACTAGGAAAGTCAAAGAATCACTTAACGTGACATTCGATGAAACTCCTCCACCCTCTAAGACATCACCCTTGGTGGATGATGACTTAGATGAAGAAGAAGCAATTAAGGTCACCGAAAAGAAAAACCTAGAAAGTGACATTGTGGATGAAACTTTAGAGATTGACGAAATCGTCAATATTAAGGAATCTAGGAACCATCCATTAGAAAATGTCATAGGAAACCTTAACCAAAGAACCCTTAGGTCACAAGCCCAAAACCAAAGTAACTTCTTTTGTTTTATATCAACTATAGAACCTAAGAATGTGAATGAAGCATTAGGAGATAAAAGTTGGATAGTCGCCATGCAAGAAGAATTAAATCAATTCATTGCTAACGACGTTTGGGAGTTAGTTCCACAACCTAGGAATATGACAATCATAGGAACTAAGTGGGTATTTAGAAATAAGTTAGACAAGAACGGTGTTGTTTCTCGAAATAAGGCTAGGTTAGTTGCTCAAGGCTATAATCAACAAGAGGGCATCGATTATGATGAAACTTATGCTCCAGTTGCTAGACTTGAGTCTATTAGGATATTATTAGCCTATGCTTGTGCCTTAGATTTTAAACTATTCCAAATGGATGTAAAAAGTGCATTCCTGAATGGTTTTATCAATGAGGAGGTATACGTGGCTCAACCTCTGGGATTCATTGATTTTGAGAAACCGGATCATGTTTATAAACTAAAGAAAGCTTTATATGGTCTTAAACAAGCACCCAAAGCTTGGTTTGATTAGATAAAAGCTTTTCCTTATTAAACTTGAATATAAAAATAGGAAATGGTAGATAACACTCTTTTTATAGAAGAAAAAATTTCAAATCTCATCATTGTTCAAATATATGTCGATGACATTATATTCGGTTCGACTTGTCAAGATATATGTGATGAATTTGCCAAAATCATGCATGACGAGTTTGAGATGAGCATTATGGGTGAACTTAACTTCTTCCTTGCATTACAAATAAAACAAATGAAAGACGGTATCTTCTTTAATCAATCTAAGTATATTAAAGAAATGCTTAAGAAATTTGGTCTAGAAGATTCTAAACCAATGAAAACCCCATGTCCTCCTCTTCTAAACTCACGAAGATAAAGTGTGTGAGTCGGTAGATAGTACCAAGTATCGAGGCATGATAGGTAGTTTATTATACCTAACGGAAAGTAGGCCCGATATCATGTTTAGTATATGCCTTTATGCCCGCTTCCAAGAGGCTCCCAAAACCTCTCACCTTGAAGCGGTTAAGCATATCTTCTGATACATTAAAGGCACTACGCACTTAGGATTATAGTATCCTAAGGGGACCGGCATAGAAACCGTAGTATATGCCGACTCTGATCATGTAGGAGATTATGTGGACCGAAAGAGCACTAGCGGTATTTGTACGTTCGTGGGATGTTGTTTGACATCTTGGTTCTCGAATAAACAAACCGCTCTTGCTTATTCTCTAACCGAAGCCGAATACGTAGCGCAGCAAGGCATGTCAACAAGACTATGGATGAAAACACGCTTCATGACTATGACGTACGACTCGACGACGTTCCCATCATGTGTGATAACAAAGGCGCGATTGACCTTAGCAAAAATCCAGTGCGACATTCTCGTATCAAACACATACCACTTTCTTCGTGATAATGTCCAGAAAGGACATATCTTAATCGAAAAAGTGTCGTCCGTCGACAATATTGTCGACATTCTCACTAAACCCCTTAAACGTGAATCGTTTAACTATCTACGTCTTAGTTTAGGAATGATGGAACACATTCCATAAATCATATTAGTCCGCTTCTCCTTCTTCTGTCTTAATTTTAGTCCATGTTTCTTTCCGTGTCGTGACAACTTGAATACTTCATTCGAAGTACTTTAAGTATCTTTAATTCGCGAAATACAAATTAAAATGTCACTCCTTTTCATAAAATTTTCATCAAAAACTGAGTCCAAACCCCTTTACTGAAGGCGGCCCCCATACCATAGGAGGCCCCCCAATATATTTGGGACCGCCAAGCTTTATGGGACTGCCATCAGTAGACTCCCATATTTTACACTTAGTCAAAAAAATCAAACCATAAAAACAAACACCCCTCTTCGTGCTGCAAGTGACGAACACGACCAAAACCACTCAAAAACTCAAAATCACCCATTAAAAATTTAATTGAAGACCAAATCAACACCTATAATCATTCACAACATCTTAAAGATCAACTATTGTAAGTCATTTCATCCATTTCTTTCAATTTGAGTCTAGGGTTCATGATGAACACCAAAAATTAAAATTAGGGATTTTCTATTTTTCTTTCAATTTCATACAATTAGGACTACTATGATACAATGTATAAACTTCATATGTTACCGTAGCATAGATTGGATTATATTAGTGAGCTTGTAGAAAAAATGATTTTGAACCAAAACCTCAATTTTATTTTCAAATCACTCACGCTAGGAACATAATAAAATTGTGGTTATGCATTGTTAATACAACCTAAAAACATTTTCAGACACATGCATAATGATCTCATAAACAAATTTTGAGATACATAATTCATATGTATTTTTTGACTTGTTTGAATGAGCAAAATCAAACTAAAGAGCGTTTGGATTAACTCTTAGGATTTTATTTTTAGGTCGAGTTAATCGTTACTCCACATTTGTTACATCTAGGCACACACTAGGCACAAACTCAAAATATCAACACATATGTAAGATATTAAAGTGTGGTTTGATTGTTTTATTTTAGGTAACAATGCCTCCAATTACCTCACTAGATCATCAAAAGACCCAAAACTATATTCCACTCATATCAAGTGAATTTAATCAACCCTTAAGAAACACAATTGCAAATCTTGAAAAACGATACTTTCATGAGGGTAGGGTTGTGAGTCAAAACTTTGAAAACATGAGTCATATCCGTGCTAAGTTTGAATCAATTGACTTTGATTGTTTGTTAAACTTAAACGAACAAATTGTTCCTCGTTTTGTTCTCGAGTTCTATAGTCAACTAACTTTTGATTATAACTCCACGGGTCATTTTGTGGTCAACTTTGTTATACAAAGTAAGTCTTTCTCCCTCACTCTTGAAGAATTTGGTCAAATCTTAAAGATACCGTTCAAAGGTCACGCATCACACACCGACATGTGGTCACTCGACTACTTGTCAATAAGTGTTCCGAGTAAAGGTTGTTATAAAACCACTCCTCCGTCTCCAAGTGTCGTCAAGTCCTTCATTCAAATTCCTAGACAAGGTCAAGTCACTCGTACTAAAAACAAGAAAACCATTGTCGTCGACAAAAACGAAATCTTAACTCGCGAAATTCAACCTCATATGAAACCATGGGTTGATATCATTCGTGAAAACGCCATTTGTCTAGGAGGTCATAAGGATCATGTCTCCGCTTGTCTTTGTCATATGCTTTATTGCATTGAAACCTCCACTCGATACAATCTAGCATTCTTTGTTCTCAAAAGAATGGAAAAGACTCGAAGCAAACCTAAGGAACTCTTACCTTACGGAATGCTTTTGACTAGATTGTTCAAACATGTTGTGTCCGTCTTTCCTGAGCTAGCAATTGATCTATATATCTCACATGATCGAGTCATGCATCCCTTCGCTCCTTACTATGAGCGAAAGACGCGATCGGATCGTGGCAAGAAAAGACCTCGTGAGTCAAATGCTAGCTCCTCCTCCACCACTCTAAATCATCCATCCTCATCTCATCCGTTGGATGATCCCATTGATGAAGATGATGATGAATCATTTCATTCTAACTCCTCATCTCCGTCCCAAAATATCTCCTCATCGTCCAATATTGTCTCTAGAGTCCATCAAAACCCTCCTCATGAAAGTCATTACTTGAACACCCATCTCTCCAAAACCATTAATCTTCAAACACAACAACGAGATGCTCACCGTGAAGGGTTAAGGTCAATTGGACAAGCTCTCAAGAACATGATGGGTGGAAAACGGAAGTGAACATGTTGGCACAACTACTAAGAAACTATTATTATTATTATTATTATCTTTCTTGATTAATACATTATATCTTTCTATTATTAGGACTAGTAATGGCAAGTGATAATTGCATTTGACTTGGATGATTTTCCCCACTTTACCAACGCTCTATGATTAGCAAAATAATTATAAATGTGACATGCGAACAATGACACTACTTGCTAAATGATTTGCATGCTAGTTTAGAACTACATATTATTGCCTGAATTAGTGGATTCTTGAATTTGGTAGATGCCGAAATCACTGGACTTAAGAAAAAGGAAAAACTGGAAATTTTCATTCTTCCAGAAAATGGCCCCCTTAAATACCCGGCGGCCCCCCAATATATTTGGGACCGCCTGGTAATATGGGACCGCCACCAGGGGGAACGAAAATTTTGAGTTTACCTCTTTTTCTGTATCTTTGACCCTCCTACCTACATCCTCAAGCTGTCATTTCCCTGTTTAGCCAAACCATCCTTGGCATCCTCTTCCATCCACACCATGCTTTGCCATGTTATACTACCCTTTGCATTATTTAAATCATCAAACCCTCACACCTTACTACCACCATCACCTTCTTCATCCTAATCTTCTTCATCATCAATGTCTTGCTCAAACCACCATTCCAACTTCTCTAGAAAACCAAGAATGTCGGTAAGACAAGTATGGAAACGCAAAACATCCACTCCAAAATCATCACCTCCTTCCCAAAATGACTCACCTCCTCTTCCTCCACGAGTCTACTTACAATCTCCTTCACCACCATCATACAATCCCTTAAGAGATCAAATGATCAACCAACTCCACAACATCTCCACCATCCTTGATTCACACACTAATCCATCCAATTCCTATATTTATGCACCATCCACTATCACCACAACAAATTTCATCCTCCTTCTCATGCTCAAGTTGAATTTCACTCAAGCTTTTGTCATTGTTGCAAGTTTTTTAGAAACCAATTCCACTCCTTGAGAAATGAAATCAACCTCATTCACTTTCTTTTTACATGTCCCATACCTTAAACTCGTACCCCTCCAAATCATGTGTCCCCAACCCCTTATTTTTCCCTCTGTAATTAATCATTCTCATATGATTAATCTACCTAAATAATTGACCATCCATCTTTTGATTATGGCATCTTCTACATTCCATCTTCAAGAATTCACTAGCATAGATCTCTGCCTTATTATGTCTTTATGATTATCTACTTTCTATTGTAATGCTTCATACAAATATTGTATGAATTTGTCTTAGCTCGTATTAGATCTAGTTTTATTTTACGTTGTATAAATGTATTAGTTGCATTTGCTATTGTATGAGTTTCTTGTTGGTTGAATGAAACTCTCTTTTGGGTGACTTAAAAATCATGTGTCGCTTTACAAGATATTTGTCTTGCACTTGTATTTCTAACCTTGTTTTATAGCAAAAAAAATTTTCGTAAGACGCTATCCCTTGGTGCCCCGATCACAAGGGAGCATACATCAAACACGGAGGCGTGTCTTGATATCGTCGAGTTCTTTCTTCTACAATACACTCGAGACGCGAGCACATTGCCTTTATTGATTCAACAAAACAATGGGGGACAGAAATGGAACAAAACTCATTTAATAATTTGACATCTTTCTCTCTTTTATTGTGATAGTAGGGGGGGTGAGGGGGTGGTAGGGGTTGGTTTGATGCGGGGGGTTGTCTAACAAAGGGAGATCTGTTAATACAAAATAAATGTCTATAACAACGTTATTTAATTATTGTTCGATCCTCTCAACATTGGTATAATAACTAAATGTAAAACGGGTGTTACAATAAATTAAAACGTTTACAAAGTATTATTCGAAAAGTCTAGCTTCTAAGATAAGTGATCACTATAAGTTATGAACCAAACAAAACATTAAACATGTATTAGTGATCTAGAAAATATTTTTCTCATCCATTTACATTTTTACGAAAAGATTTTCACTAATTAATTATAAAAAATATTTTCTAATTAAAAGAAAAGTTTTATTAAAAACTTAAAATTTGAAATTTAAATTCCCCCCCCCCCCCCAAAAAAAACGGAAGCTTCTACACCAGATACAACCTTCCCCACAAAAAGACAAAAAAGGGACGGATCTAATTGTCGGTCCCCTTTAATAAGCCTGGCGGCCCCCTTATAAAAATGGGACCTGCCACCGTAGTTACCGTTGGTGCGTTTTCCTGTTTTATCAATACTTGTCCACCCCTTACTGAAAATCCAGAAACCTCTTTGCACACGAATTTTCTCCACACTTCTTTCTCTCTCTAAAAACCGTCTTTCCTTTCAACTAAATATCTTGATCACTAACATCTCTTATATTGTTATCAAGTATCTAAATCATTTCTTCTCATCTCTTCCCTCTCTTTCAAGTGAAAGAGGAGACACTCATATTCCCAGAAACGAAACAGTTGGATGTAGTAATCTCTCCTTCCTTTCTTTAAGGGTAGGTGTCAAGAGTACCTCTATTGTATTTATCGGTAGATATTGTAATGATTCAGATTGTGAGAAACATCCGATAGTGCAATCTAGTGATTTTTGGTGTTGAAAATGGTGACAGGGGGGTGGGGGGGGGGGGGGGGTGGGTGGGTGGGGGGAGGGGGGGGACAGTTATATTCTAGGCTAGCGATTGAAGAGTTGCGGGGGGGGACGCGACATCTGCTGCTGAAGTGTCAGAAAATAACGGTAAGCCGACGTGTAAACGGTTTTCCTCCCGCCTAAAGGAGCTTGGACATAGGTGAGGGGGGAGGGAGTGCGTAGAGCTGGTGGTCGATTTTGGAGTCTGGCTCTGTGTGAGATGATAGGTAGTTTAGCCGAACCGATTTGATTTGAGGGGGGAGGTGTTGGTGGGGTGAAGGGAAGGTGAGAGTTAGTGGTGGTGGGTGGTGTGGGGGGGGGTTGAGGGGGGGGGGGGGGGGGGGGTGGGGGGGGGGGGGGAGGGGGGGAGGGGTGGGGGGGGTTGTTGTTGGTGCGGGAATTGGGGGGTGGTTGGGGGGGGGGTTTTGGGGTGGAGTTTTGGGTGTAGGAGGATGTAGTCAGGGTGGGATTTTGGTATGATCGAGTATATTAATGGTGGTTGTGATGGGTTTGGTTAATTAGTGGGACAGGAATCAGTGATTTAGAGTGATGGGGTACTGTAGTGGTGGGAAACATAGTGAAATCTCGAGTCAGATACTCAAGGAGTGGAGTAGGGCGAAGAGGTGCTTCGTAGCCGAACCACTATAAAATCTTGGTGTCTTGGTTTGGTTGTTCCTTTCCTTATCTCTTTACATTATTATTGTTGTTATCTAGTTTTAGTTTAGATAGTTATTGCTTGTTCATATTGTGGATTGGTTAAACATATAACTCAGATCTAAACATTTTTTAAAGCAAACTTTTAAAACGTAAAACAAACTTGTAAACTATTCAACCCCCTTCTAGTTTCCACACTTGAGATGTTGGTTTGGATCCTCAGACTGAAGTTCGTGGAATGAGCATCTGTTTTGCACCAACTGGATGGTGTCAGATCGCAGAGGCACCACATTGTTCCCATCGGGGAGCTCAATGGTGTTTCGATATCCCTCGTGGCTAGGTCTGGAATAGTCTCCTAAGGTACGGACCGGGTTTTTCATTTTCCATGAAGGTTAACGAAAAAGATTTACAAAAAAACGACACAAAGAAAAGATAGACTAAAATAAAGCTAATTGACAAAAATTAAAATCTCACTTGATAAGAATCAAGCGAGTAGACCTAAGCTAAATAATATCTGAAACCTATACTATTCCCCACGCAGCGGCGCTAAAAACTTGATGCGGGTCTTGCAAGCTCACAAGAAGTTTTACAATCCCCTAGGTATAGTACCTAACCATTGTAGTGTAGTAAGGTAAGACTCAGGGGTTGTTATCTTTCTCTAGGGGAATAACGTGTGAAGGCTCAAACTAAATCTAATAGAGATCTAAGGGGTTGAAAGAAGATTATTTTTGTATTTTTATATTTTATAGAAAGCAGGTAAAATTCAGGTTTTAGAGGTGGTTTGGTTTTAACTAATGAAACTAATAATTAAATCTAAACTACTTTGGTGAAATCTTATATGGTAAACGAATGTATTTACTTAATCATGCACTACTCCTTAGTTTGCTTCTCCTGATACTATTGATTTGTCACACTTGTGATGATCTGTGTAAGTATTTCCTAAGTCATGAACAAATTACATGAATCCGCCGTCTATGTAAAATATTATGTTAAGGAAACGCATAGGTAAGGTGGATGAGGACTATTACAAGGCCTCTAAGAGTACATTACATGCATTAAAACACTTAAGAGGGGTCAACCATATTAGGGGTAAGGTAATATGAAGACTATTACCGATGGTATCTTTTCTACATACTCGCGGTTCCCTAGACGTCTATGCTAATGTAATATTTTATAGCTAGTTTTTTGGAGCCTAACGTGCACATCCATCACAAGAAGCAATATTAAAAGGATCTACAACCTAAGTTTCATGCAATCATAAGTAAATACTAATGGATCAAGTCTAGCATATTAAAAGGAAGCGAAGAACAAGAATCAATCACACAACACATAAACATATTGAATGATAAAAGATAGAAGACTTCACTTCATTAAAACATAGGTTCAAGGCTGATACAATAGGGTTTTGATACCTTAAAAATGCCCTAAAAGCTGCTACACCCGACTTAAAATAATTAGGATTCGTCTCCCAAAAGTTGCACACTAAAACCCTAAAAACGAGTTTGTATATATAGGAAATAGGCCGCGACGGCATCGTAGGTTTTCTGACGTCGTCGCTTCGACGAATCTTCTAGGGTTTCTTTTGTGGCGGTTACGTTCTGACACCGTCATAACTTTTTTGACGACGTCTCTTGTATGATCTGACGGCGTCGCTAGGAAATTACGACGCCGTCTCTAGGGTCTGTGAGCAATTCTTGAAACCACTCTGTTGTAAAGCTGCATCTTGTCCCATTTCTTCTCAAATGAGTCCAGGTCACGTGTATATCCCCCAAGAGTTTCCCAAATGCTAAAAACTCAAAAAGAAATGATTAAACATGTATTTTGGGCATATTTGCAAGATTTAAGAGGTTAAATGACCCCAGAAAAGTGTATAAAATGACACCTCATTACCACTCTATAGAATTTCCCTTTCAGCTTAAGAGGGACGTTTCTATCACAAAGGACTCATGTGGCTGCCCTTCACTTTACCCAAGCTACTTTAATACGGTAGGAAACGTCTTCATCATTCCTCCCAGACTTGTGCATCATCGATCTAAGATATCGAAATGACTCCTTAGGTTGTAGTATCTTGTCTCCAATACAAATATCACTTCTTCATTGTGGGCGATAATCAACACAACTATTTTTGTTTTTCTTCATTTGCTTACTTTTCTTCTTTAAGTAATACTCAAAAAAGTGTTAAGAACAAGGTTTAGGATAGCATGTTTGTTATAATAGCTAACTTCACGTACACTTTTATAAAACAAGCAACTTATGCCGAATGTATTGCTTAACTTAACAAACATTTAAAAAAAACAGGCAGCTTTTATCGAATGTATTCCTTAACTCACTGAAAACTATTACTGGTTTTGTTAAACATACTTATAATGAATTTGTTGCATGACAAATTATGCTTTTAAAATTTTGCCTGGACAAAGATACTTTTGATAAGATGTGAATAAGTTTTATGTTAAATGTTTAGGTTCTTTCTGAAAGTATATGAAAAATATCTTTATCTCTACTATGATAAAGCATTTAGGATATTCTAATTTTAGAAGTCTTAAAATTTTTAAGAGACCAAAACATTTTTTGTTATGAAAAGATTTCAAAACTTGATCAATACTTGTAACCTCAAAAGTTGTAACCTTCGTATTAATGATCAAATAAGTGATTTAATGGGAAATAAATGAGTAAACACCATATCAATACTTATAACATATAAAACTTATAAAAAGTTATTAATATACATTAAAATGTCAGTTATGAAATCTTAATATAAAAAGAACTCATTGTTTATGAACGAATCAAAAATCTAAAACACAAAATAATCATACTTCCCATACAATAGATTCAACCATCCAAGGTTCTTTTGGTCCTTGACCTCGCCTAGCCCCTCATCGAAAGATTTAATTATACGGGAACTCGTCGTCGCAACGCGCGGGTGCCTGTCTATTTTAACTTATGTTTCAAAGATGCTACTTATGTGTTCCTTTCTTTCGTTTGGATCTTATATTTATTTGGATATGAAATACGTTGTATTGTTATTGCTTAAAGTTATTTAAATTTAAATTATCATTCATTTGTACAGTTGTTGTTAGAAAAACGTTTAACCGAATAATATTTGCTCGTGTGATTATATTTTAGAAGTTTTAAAATTTTTAAGGGACCAAAACATTTCTTGTTTGAGAAAGATATAAAGCCATTAGTCAATGTTCACCATACACATTTTTAAATTCACACCAAATTTAATGTATAAGTTTTTTAACTAGTGTTGGGATTTCAGATTTGATGATTACAAAACCAAATATGAAGAAAAGAATAATGATGAAACAACAAGGACTTAATATGTAATATTAAGTTAGCTTCTTATCAAAGCTAGGTTTTCTTGTAAACCCTAGCCCCTCTAGTATATAAAGAGAGGTAGGGTGAATAGTTTTATTATCCATCATAGTTAGATATCTCCAATGAGAGTCTAATAGTTAGCTTATTAGTTTGTGTAATAGTTAGTTATCTAGATAGCATTGTCGACTGATTAAAGTCGAATAGTTTATAGCTTATTAGTATGAATAAAGAAAACCTTGTGATAACATTGATGTTCTTATTTGTTCTTCCGTTGTGCTTTATATCATTCAATGTTATTATATCCTAGATGGGCAAAACGATCTATAAAGCCTACAATTAGGTTTCAACAGTTGGTATCAGAGCAGGTTGCTCTCGATATCTAGGATCTACAAGGTGTTTCTATGTCAATGTTATGAAGCAAAGAAGGTTCAAAATTTTCTGGTTTTATTGTTGGGCAGATTTGATCATATTAGGGTTTCACCAAACCCTAATTCACACAAGGAGGTTTGATTTTGGTATGGAATACTTTAATACTGTCAAGATGTATTTAATGTTGCTTATTGCTGCTGCTAATCGGATCTACAATTTCCTTATTGACCTGTTCTTGAAACTGTTGTTCATCTTGTTGTTGCTTGGATCACGAAGTAAAAGAAAGTAAATTAAGGTTTGTCTAAAACCCAAAATAGATGAAGAAACAAGCAGATCGTGCTTCATGGTTTGAAGGAGCTGCTGTGTATTCGTAGTCTTGAAGGAACAGTAGTTAGCACAAGGTTTTTGATTGTGAATATATTTGATATTGTTACGTTTTATTTTGGAGAGTTTTTTATGCGTGAATTATGGAAGGAGATTATGGTATGCGGATATTTGGGAAGTGATTTAATATGGAATTCCTAATCTTTATGGATTGTATTTTGACCCTATAATAACTTCCAGTATGTTTTCTTATTGGCTGAAGTTTCATTTATTAAATGTTGCGTGAACAATTTTGATACTGCCAACGATAAGAGCAGTTTGTGGGAATATTTCTGGAGAAGAAAAAGATCATTGCTGTTGGTCGTGGTTATGCTATCACGTTTTGGTTCGTGTTTTAGTATTGCTACCATGCTTGTTAATGGTGCCAAAATGGAATTTAGTACTACTCGCTGCCAAGGTACAAATTATTTGTATTTGAGTTTTTGATTAGTACTGTTACTATTGCTGCTAGTGGGATCGAAGGTATTGCTTGTCATGATGTGTTTTTGGATTCAAGGCCATATGCACTTGGTACTAATTTTGGGCTCAAAAGAACTTTAGTACCGCTAGTTCTTACACTTAGTACTGTTCTTATAACGATAGTACTGCTTGACTTGTGGTTGTACAGTTCATAATGATTAAGGTTGCTCAGACAATACTAAGTTTTGGGACAGAAAATGCGTTGCTAAATGGAAATTTGGTTAATACCGCTCGAGTTGCTCAGGTTGTACCATTTGTTTTGTTCGATATATCTAGTTTGTACCGCTGGCGTTGGCCGATATCGGATAACACACACTTTTTGGGTTATTGGATGCATTTGGGTCTCGAACAATGATAAAGTTTATGGTTTGGAGAGTATTATGAAGACATTTGATGCAATGGCTTTTTAATCAATTATGTGACAAGGGTAACCTTTTTGTTACGTACAAACAAGGATTACAAGTAGATCGCCGGCTGAGGCAACAGTCACATAAGAGAGGATGATGTTATTGCACTTAGATGATTTTCATTAATAATTACTATTTGAAGCCAACTGATTTTGTGATTCAAAGATATGGTTAGCATACTTTCAGGGGAAGCTTATTGTTAACATGTTTAACCATCTACATGTACCACTTAAGGGGAAGTGTTCACAAGTTGCTTATCTATAGAAGACCCCTATTAGATGATTACAAAAAGGGGAAGAAGACTATATACTATATGGTTTGCAGTTTATTTTAAAGTGGTAACATGTACAAGAAGATCAGAATTCAAGGGGAAGCTTTGAAGATTATTTCATACATGAAGTTTGTTTTGCAATATCAAATAGGGAGACTCGTTTTATCAAGATCAAGGAGCTGGAAAGAAAGAGCAGAATCAGAACTGTTTGCTGACTATGGATGATGGTGTTGTCAATTGGGGAGAACATACAGTAGAAGAAGTAGAGACAAATCATACACTCATGGCAATCAGCTCAAATAATGAGGTATCATTATGTTCTAAAACTTGCATTGATTCATATAATAAACTTAAAACACTGTGTGATGAACAAACAAATCAGTTAGGTGAACAAGAAGTAAAAATACTTGCCTATGATCAAGCTGTTAAAAAATTAGAAGCTCAAGTTATTACTTTTCAAAAGCAGCAATTATCTTTAAATGAACATCTTACATTTCAGGCAAATGAAATTATATAAAAGATGAAAAGCTCAAAAATATAGGAGAATAGGATTGAAAGCTGTAAAGAAAAGGAACAATTCATAAAATAGTAGATTCATGGTAAGTCTTTCTCTAAATAACCTTTGTAAATTAGTTGATTCTGGATAAGAGTTCACTAGTACAGGTTGATTAGGGTATGAAATAAAATCAAACGATGAGGTTTTAAGCTATGAGGAAAAATGAATCGTACTGTGTTTAATTGTACAGAAGAAGACTTTATTGACAAACCTTTGTACAGTAGATTTTCAAAGACTGATATTTTCAAAAGAGTTCCACATCCCTTAACAGGGGACTATACTCCTAAACCACAACAAGAAATTGATGAATCTTTGTATGTTTATGGTAAAAAGGGACCTCAAAAGCCTAAAACTAGTGTCTCAGGTGACACATTCAGTAAGAATTCTGTTACAACTAATGAAAAAGTCGTGTCTGAACCAAAACCAAAAGAAGTTAAACCTAGTTGTGTAACACACGTAAAAACTCCTAGGCAACCAATGTAAAATCAGGGGACACCTAAAGTTAACGGAAAGTATTGGAATGAAATGATGGAAAGAGAACTAGGGGAAGGTCACTCTTTCATCAAGAAAAAGTGTTTTGTTTGTGGCAGCCTAAGTCACTTGATCAGAAATTGTGATTTTTATGAAAAGAAAATGGCAAGAGATGCTGAGCTTAAGAAACAAAGGGTTTTTAATACTGGTAATGGGTTGGCCAAACCAGTATGGAACAATGCAAACAGGGTTAATCATGCTAATCACTTTGTACCTAGACCAGTACAACTCATTGCTGTTAGGCAAAATGTTAATTCTGTTAGACCTAATGTTAATACTGGTAGGGCAAATGTTAATTCTGTTTGGCAAAATGTTAATTCTGTCAAGACTAATGTTAATACTGGTAGTTTTAATATTAATATTGTTAGAGCTAAACAACCAATACATACCAGTAACTCAAACAGTTGTAGTCCTGTAAGACCTCAGGTGAATAAGTTTAATCAAATAAGTCATTTTTCAAAATCACATTCACCTGTGAGAAGACCTATTGTTAGAAATACAACAAGAATGACTTATTTTCATGCTGTAAAGGGAAATTGGGGCACTGCTGTTAAGACCTCAGCAGGTTATAATTGGAGGAAAACTAGACCAAACTCCAATTGTAATAGTGGATCTAATTTTATTCGAACTATAAATGCTAAAGGACCACAAGGCAGACCCAAGCCTGAAAAGGCCTGGGTCCCTAAGAGAAACTAATTTCTCTTTTTCATGTGCAGGATCATCCACTCAAGAACATGGAGGACAGAGGTATATTTGATAGTGGATGCTCAAGGCACATGACTGGTAACAAGGATCACCTGGATGATTTTAAAGAATGCAAAGGGGGATCTGTTACCTTTGGAGGTAGCAAAGGCTACATAACTGGTAAAGGCAGAATAAGAGTTGGTAATTTAGATTTTGATAGTGTGTCTTTTGTAAAAGAACTTGGGCATTTTAATCTTTTCTCAATATCACAAATCTGTGATAAGCAGCACAAGGTTCTTTTTACTGAAACTGAATGTCTTGTTGTGTCTCCTGACTTTAAAATGCCTGATGAAAATCAGATACTTCTAAAAGTCCCTAGGCAACACAATATGTACAGTTTTGATATGAAGACACCTTCTCTCACAAAAGATTATGCTTGTTTGATTGCAAAAGCCACATCTGATGAATCTAAATTATGGCACAGGAGGTTAGGTCATATAAATTTTAAAAACTTAAACAAACTTGTGAAGGGAAACCTTGTAAGAGGTCTACCTTCCAAGGTTTTCAGAAATGACCATACATGTGTTGCCTGCCAAAAAGGTAAGCAACACAAGGCCTCCTGTAAGGCTAAATTAGAAAGAACAATCACTGAGCCATTACACACCTTGCATATGGATCTTTTTGGACCTACTTCTGTAAAAAGCATTAATCATGCAAGTTATTGCCTTGTAATTACTGATGATTGTACCAGATTTAGTTGGGTATTCTTCTTGGCTACTAAGGATGAAACTAGTGGCATCCTTCAGAACTTCATTAGACAAATTGAAAACCAGCTTAATCACAGGGTTAAAATCATTAGATCAGATAATGGCACTGAATTTAAGAATAGGGATATGCTTGAATTTTGTGGGAACAAGGGAATAAAACAAGAGTATAGCAATGCCAGAACTCCACAGCAGAATGGAGTTGCTGAAAGAATGAACAGGACCCTAATTGAGGCTGCTAGGACTATGCTAGCAGACTCACTCTTACCAACTACTTTTTGGGCAGAAGCAGTTAGTACTGCTTGCTATATCTTTAATAGGGTAAGAGTGACTAAACCTCAAAACAAAACTCCTTATGAGCTTTTGTTTAGCACAAACCATTTATAGCTACATAAGACCTTTTGGGGTTCCTGTTACCATTTTAGATACGCTAAGTGTTGTTGGCAAGTTTGTTGGAATGAGTGATGATGGTTTCTTAGTTGGTTACTCACAAATAGCAAAGCCTTTAGGGATATAATTTAGTAAACCAAAAAGGTAGAAGTAAATTGCATGTTACAATTTCTTCGAAGAAAAACTATGTAAAAAGAGTAGGTTATAGATGGATGTTTGATATTGATTATCTAACTGATTCTATGAACTATATTCATGTGTCTTTGGAGAATCAAACTAACCCACATGCAGGTACTTCAGAAGTGATTAACAATGCAGGTACACTACAAACTCCTAATGCAAATGCTTCTGAGGAAGAAGATGAGGTTGAGGAGCTTATTGTTGTGCCTACAGCAGTCAGGCAAGTTAGAAAAAGAAAGTATTCTACTAATTCAAAGGCAGAGGAGTTTCTCACAGAGCTTCAAAACCTTAAAACACAAGAGAAGGAGGCTTATTCTACTGGCATTTCAGAAGATACTCCTGAAATTCTAGCTTTTAGAAGAAAATTGGATGAACTTGCTACAAAGCATTTAAGTGAAGTACCTAAGAACAAAGCTACCAGTACTACCTCAGTTAATTCTGGTAGTGGTCCAGTTAATACTCCACATGCTGATCAAGATGATTTAGATATGCCAGAGCTCACAATCTTTAACAAGCCTCAGAAAGGGATTTTTGATGAGGCTTCTTATGATGACGAGGGTATGGTCTATGATTTCAACAACTTACCAATAGAAGTAGCTGTTAGTCCCATTCCTACTCTTAGGATACACAACATTCACCCACAAAGTCAAATACTGGGTGATCCTAAGTCATCTGTGCAAACTAGAAGCAGAGTGCAGCAACATTCAGGAGCACATGCACTTGTAAGTTATGTTCAAAAGCAGCAAAGGAACAATCACAAAGATCAACAACATTGTTTGTTTGCCTGCTTCTTATCTCAGGAGGAACCTAAAAAGATTTCTGAAGCTCTAAAAGATGACAGTTGGGTTGAAGCTATGCAAGAGGAGTTGTTACAGTTTAGGCTGCAACAGGTATGGATTCTAGTAGATCTACCTCATGGAGCAAAGGTGATTGGAACAAAATGGGTATACAGAAACAAAAGGGATGAAAGAGGAGTAGTTGTCAGAAATAAGGCAAGACTAGTGGCCCAAGGTCACAGACAGGAAGAGGGTATTGACTATGATGAGGTTTTTGCTCCTGTGGCAAGAATAGAAGCTATCAGGTTATTTTTAGCCTTTGCCTCATTTATGGGGTTCATAGTATACCAAATGGATGTAAAAAGTGCATTTTTGTATGGCACTATAGATGAAGAGGTGTATGTTTCTCAACCTCCTGGTTTTGTTGATCCTGATCATCCTAAGAAGGTTTATAAGGTTGTCAAAGCTTTATATGGACTACATCAAGCTCCTAGAGCTTGGTATGCTACTCTATCAACATTTCTAGAGAAGCATGGATACAGAAGGGGTACTATTGACAAGACTTTGTTTATTAAGAAGGACAAGAAGGATATCATGCTGGTTCAAGTGTATGTAGATGATATCATTTTTGGCTCTACTAGAAAGTCTTGGTGTGATGAATTTGAGGCATTGATGAAAGGCAGATTTCAAATGAGTTCTATGGGTGAACTCATATTCTTCCTTGGATTGCAAGTCAAGCAAAAGACAGATGGAATTTTTATTTCTCAAGACAAGTATGTTGCAGACATGCTGAAAAAGTTTGACCTTGCAAGTGTGAAAACTGCAATAACCCCAATGGAGACCAAGATGGCATTGACAAAAGATGAGGAAGCTGATGAAGTGGATGTACACTTATACAGATCCATGATAGGTTCTCTCATGTATTTAACTGCCTCTAGGCCTGATATAATGTTTGCAGTATGTGCTTGTTCTCGTTTTCAGGTTACTCCCAAGACTTCACACCTTAATGCTGTGAAGAGAATCTTTAAGTACCTTAAGGGCAAACCCAATTTGGGCTTATGGTATCCTAGAGAATCATCTTTTGACCTGGAAGCTTACTCAGATAGTGACTATGCTGGGGCAAACCTTGACAGGAAATCCACAACTGGTGGTTGTCAATTTCTTGGAAGCAGATTAATTTCATGGCAATGCAAGAAACAAACAATAGTGGCTACCTCTACAACAGAAGTTGAATATGTAGCCGCTGCAAGTTGCTGTGGACAACTATTGTGGATTCAGAATCAAATGTTGGACTATGGTTTCAACTTCATGAATACCAAAATTCACATTGATAATGAAAGCACACTCTGCATTGTGAAGAATCCAGTATATCACTCCAAGACAAAGCACATAGAGATCCGACACCATTTTATAAGAGATTCTTATGAGAAGAAGCTCATTAGGGTGGAGAAGATCCACACAGACTTTAATGTAGCTGACCTATTGACCAAAGCTTTTGATAGACCAAGGTTTAATTTCTTAGTGGTTAATATTAGTATGATAAATCCATAGCTACATTTAAGGGGATGATTAAATGTATAGTTTCTAACCTAGTAATACTAGTTAGTAGAATTAATTATGATAGGTTATCTTATTTTTAGTAGTTATTAACAAATAATAGATCTAGTACCATAGTGTTTTTGAATAGTTTTGTAGTATATTTTGTGTGTGGCTTAACATTTTCAGGTTATACTTGGATTGCATTGGAGCATGGATTAGAGTTGAACTGAAGTTGTGCAAAAGTTAATTCTGGTATTGTCAATATTAATTCTGGTAGTTTACTAGTTAATCCTAGTATTCTTATAGTTAGTTCTGACAATAAAATGTTAATACTGGTTGACCAGATTTAAGTCTGGTAGTCCAATATTAATACTGGTAACTAGTCGTTAGTACTGTTTGGTCTCACAACTTTGACTTTTCACTAAATATGACCGTTATAGCAAATTGCGGGGATATTTAAGCGGATAATGATACAAATTGGATATTTACTGTTTTATCTCACCTAAAATAGTTTTCTTCATTAAAAAGAGCCTATTTTCTCGGAGGGTCAATTGAAATTCATCATTTTTCGTATATAAAGTCAATAAGCTGCTACAATCAGTACTAAGTTACCAAAATGAGTCAAACCCAGTTGATAATCACCAACAATCACAACCTTTTTACTACAATTTCAACGAATGGCTTCCATAAAATACTGCGACAAGCATAACCAAGTGGGATTCTTAAAGAAACCTGAAGAAAGTACAGGGTTTGTAGAGATAGTAGATTTCTTAAAAGGCTCGCATATCAGGTATGCCTTGACTCACAATCCTACTATACATGACTCTCTAGTCAAACAATTTTGGCAGACTGCAACTGCCTCAACTCTTGCTGATGGGACTCTAGAACTAAGAGCAACCATAGATACTCTTGAGTATACAATCACTGAGGCATCTGTTCGAAGTAAGCTTCAGTTAGCCGATGCTTTAGGGATTTCTATGTTGACCAAATACTGAGATTTTTGAGGGAATGGGGAATATCGGGTATCCAACTGATGGTTCTTTTACTTTTTGGAAAAGCTTTTTCACACCCCAATGGCGATTCTTGATCCATTATATTTTACACTGCATAAGCCCTAAAAGTGGTGGATGGGATCAATTTGGTAGCAATATTGCAACTGCTTTGATTTGTCTTTCCACTGGCAGGGTTTATAACTTTTCAAAATTGATTTTTGATGGAATGGTGGCTAATTTGAAAAGTAAAACTAAGTTTTTCCCTCGCTTTCTACAAATGATTTTGGAAATACAAACTGAAAGCAAACACCCTTATTTGGCTGTGGCCTTGACCAAAAAGATTTTGGAAACATGAAAAGGGGTTTTATGGGGGTACCAAGACCTTTATTTCTTGCTATGTTGCCTGTTGTTGCTCAAATTGCAGGTCAAGCAGATCAAGCTGGAATTCAATCTCCACCATCATCTTCTACAGTTCCACCACCACCTACATCTCAACCTGCACCAACTGAATCCACACATTCCACCTACCACCAGTACTGAACCAAACATATGAACCTTCATTCCTTTCTCCAATGCACCTGTACATGAAACAATAGAGCACCCCTTTGAGCAACCATTACAGATACACCAACCATCTTCACCTAGTCAAGAATCTGATATTCACAAACCCAGGCCTACTCCATATATGAGGCAACGATACAGGGCACATGTACAGTCAGATGATCTTTTTCAACTGGTTCCACAGTTAATGACCAGGATTGAAAGCTTAGAAATAGATCTCAAGCAGACTAAGAAGACTATGGAGAATGCTATAGTGAAGTTGGTGAAGAAAGTCAAGAAGATGGAAAAGGTTGTCAAGAGCAGACGAGTGGTTCTCACTGATTTAGAAGATGAGGCTGATGAAAATTCTTCCTAACAGGGGAGGAATTTACAAAAAGATGAATCAGACCCAAACAAGGCAAATCTTCAGGAGAAACTGATATTAGTCCTCAAGGTTTAGAAGCAGCTGAAACTCTAGCTGAAGTCCTTAGTCAAATCAAGACCAAGAGGAGAAATGTTAAGACTGGAGTAAGGAGGAGACTGGATGCTGAAGATGTTAGTACTGGTTTCGAAGGTTTCGAAGAGGTTAGTACTGGTTTCACAGATATTAAGTTTGCTAGTGAAAACGTTAGTTTCTGTTCTTTTGGTGAACAGTTAGTGCAAGTCAAGAGAAGGAAAATGCACATTACTTGAGAGACTCATCAGACCAAAAGCATAAGAAACAAAATCAGTGAAGAGCAGGCTAGTTTGGCAGAAAATAGCAAGAACTCATGTTGAGGAGGAGGTGGAAATGCAGAAAGAGATATTACTAAAAAGACAGGATGAATATTGGCTGCAAAAAAATTGCAAAAGGAGTTAGAGGTCTGGAAGCTCAAAGAAATGAATGGCTCAAGTGCAAGAGGGATGCTCAGTTTTATACAGAAGAAGATTGGGACACAATTCGGGCTAAATTGGAAGCAAATGCAGATCTGGTCAAAGAGATTGCAGGAGAAGATGTATCTGAGGCTATTATGCTTAGAGAATGGTAGGTTTGATAAATCTCACGAAGACACTTATTGCTGAGGGAAAAGGCAAAGTCAAAGAGATACACCAATGACTTAGGCTCAGCAAAGATAGTATATGGCCACTTATTTGAAGAATCAGGGTGGATGGAAATTGGCTCAGATAAATAAGCTTACAGATGCAGAACTTAAAGTAAAATTTGAGTATTTGATGAGAAGCATGGAAAGGTTTATGCCTATGGATATAGAGAAAGAGAGTAGGAAAAGAAATGGTGAAGAGCTTCAAACAGAATCTTCCAAGAAGCTAAAGTCTGACATAAGGGAGGATGTTTCTGTTCCTAAAGAGAAGGATAATGAGTCAGTGAAGAGTGAAGAGGGATTGAGATTAAAAAGCCTGTATTTTTAAGATTATAAAGAAAAATCTTTGGCAAGGAAAGGATTGCAGAGGAAGCCTGAATCTACAAAGTCTGGCACTGAGGAGGATGTTGAAGCCTACATGGAGGAAAGAGTGGATGAACCATCTTCAGAAGAGTTTCCAATGGGTATAATTCCACAAGGACCAGCACCTGCAAAGATAGTTAAATGGCAGATTATCAAGACTGGAAAGAGAGGTGCTTATAGTTCATCAGGAGATAACACAGATGTGGTAATTGTGAACTTTCAAGGCTTTTGATGATTTAACATGAGATGATCTCTAGGAATTGTAAGGTGATGAGATGAAGTATGGAGATAACAGGCCTGAAGAAGAATTTGAAAGGGTTTTATGGGGGATCTAAAGACTATGTTTGATCCACCATCTGAAGAGGATGCTATTTGGAGGTTGCCACATCAACAACAGATACTCAATTAGAGATACTTTCATAGAAGAAGTGTTCATTGTTTAACTGTGGAGGCTGCACACATCTATATGCTGACTGAGGTTAAGTATCCTCTACCACCGAATTTGTTATGCTATGCTTCGAAAGAAAGCTTTTGGGAGATAGATATAAGATTGTAGGTCTGCAAATAACATCTTGAGTTTAATTGGAGAAACAGCTCAACATCAATAATTTGTAATTGTGTGAATGATTTTCAGGAGTGTTGGTAAATAGATAAAGAGCTGTTTATGTAAAATGGAGTTGAGAAGAGATAACACTTGGTGGAGGTGCTATGCACTAACACAACAAATGGTTATTAGTCCACCATGTTTAACAGACATAAGGACTGGCTAGTCCAAAGCAAACAACTCTTGGTAAAGACTTTACAAATCCGTTTATGGCTGACAATTTGCCAAAAATTGTATGGTTATCAACTCACCATATCTATGTTTGTAAAGAGTTGGCTAGCCCACAAGGTTATAACTTGTGGTAAAGGCTGTGGAAAATCCATTTATATGGTTGACAATTTACCAAAAACTGGATGGTACTCAACTTACCAATGATTTAAGTTCCAAAAGTATAAAAGGGTACTAGTTCCACCGGGTGATGCATGTTCAAAAGGATTAGCTAGCCCAAGAGCAAAACGGTTACTTGGTAAAGGCTTAATCAAATCCGTTGATAGCTGATGATTTGCTAAAAATCATTATGTATTTAAACTCACTGTTTATGGTACTAAATGTAGTTGAAATGGTTATCAAGGTACATGTTTATAGACCAAACATTGAACTCCAGAGTTAATGGCTAACTGGTTAAAGGATACATCATATCTATTAAATTTTCAATGATTCACCTCTCACAGGAGTTAACACACTGGAAGTCGTCGAGAATAGTCGGAATCTTTTGATTTGATGTACCATTTGTCAATATAGCTGTTTAAGTGTTAACTGATATGAATTTATATTTATTTAGGGTTTGTAAAAGTTATGAAGATTAGTTGCTGCAAAGATCAAATAGAGATGATACAAGTGTACCTGTTTCAAAAAGATGCTGCAAAGAACAAGGAGCTGCAAGTAATTCAAGAAAATCAAATGTGGTAGTTCCAAATATTTTAAAAGATAAAGTTTACAACAATTTTCAGAAGCTCAAAGATGAAGGTACTAAAAGAAACTTGAAGTTCACAAGTGAAGATCAAGTTAGGGGAGGATTTTTGGGAAATATATTATAAAAGACTTAATACTGATAGTATAACAGTTAGTTGGTTGTATTAGTAGTTTTTGCCACAGTACTATGTTAAGTCTGGCAGTACTAAAGTTAGTAAGTTAAGTCTGGCAGTACTATAGTTAGTACTGGTCTTGTTTAGTTAAGTCTGTTTATGTAACAGAATAGTTATCTTAGAGATATATTAGGAAAGGATAAGTATTATCCTTTCACACGTTTGTAAAGCCTATTAGGGTTTCCTTGGTGTATAAAAGGAACCCTACGGCATAGTGTTTTAGTAATCAAATACCTAATAGTAATCAATTGGCAAATGATACGAGATTAGTTTTACAATTGTTCTTCTGAGTTTTATGTATAGATTCCGCATTAGATAATTGTATCATTGTCATTGTCTCTCACATAGTTAAATTGGAATTTTATTCAAGTTAGTTATTGTCATACAAGTCAAAACAATGATCCAAAACACCTTGGACTACATACATTTAGAGATCATGGTGGTTAATTGGTTTGGGTCTCAAAAGTGCTTATATTGAGAAATCTTAAGGAGATTTTCAATGGAGGAATGCTAAACGTGAAAGTTTTTCCCCATGGCAAGAAAAGTTAAAATTAAATAAATTACAAGAGCTTCAAACTACTGAATTGAAGCGTATGGCAGAAGAATGTGCAAATGCCCTCGGCCGTATCGGGCTCTATTTATGTATGCTGTGAGATGTACTCGCCCTGATGTTGTGTTCGCTCATAACATAACAAGCCAATTTCAACAGAATCCAGGTGATCTTCACTGGACTACTGTTAAGAACATTCTGAAGTATCTCAGGAATACAAAGGATATGTTTCTTGTTTACAAAAGGTGATTAAATTGAGGGCTTAGGGTTTCTTGCTTCATCGATGTTGGTATATGATCGGATGTACTTGATTGACCTCAAGTCTCAGACTGGATATGTATTCATTTTAAATAGAGGTGCTGTTTTGACCGGATGATTACAAAAGCATGCTTCTTCGCAACTTCATTTGTTGAAGCTGAGTATATTGCTGCTTATGATGCTTCTAAGGAAGCCGTTTGGGTTAGGAAATTCATTTATGGGCTTGGTGTTGTTCCCACAATTGAAGAACCTATAAAGATGTATTATGATAAATAATGGGAGCAAATGTACTATCAGCTAAATGAATCAGGATTCATAAAGGTTTTTTTTTTTTAAACTAGACATTTTTGGGCCAAAGTTCATTACCTTAGTGAAGTTATTGAACATTATTTGGCACATAAAGTGAAAAATTTCACACAGATGACAACTTAGTCGATCCTTTTACTAAAGCATTAGCCTTTCCAAAGCATTCAGAACATACTAAAAATATTAGAATGCTTCCAGCTAGTAGTCTCATGTAAATCTGTGTTTTATTAGTTATTTGGATAATTAGGATTGTAAGACAATTTTATTTTCTGATGAATAAAGATACTTGGTATTTGTTTTCCTATATTTGCATGTTTAATCTGAATGATTTTCATTCTAAATATGTCCATTGTCGGTTAACAATATGGGAGTATTGTTACATAAGACAAATGTGAGTGTTGGTTATATTTTTTGAATATATGGATGGTTCCCGCCAAACTCTTATGTTATTCACAAGGGATGCATATTGGATACACAAACCTTCGAATATTTACTTTTGGATCCATTGTCATAAGTAAAATACAAATAAGTTCTGGTATGTGTGGATATCACTTTTTAATTCTAAGTTAAACGTCGTCGAGAAAGGTAGTTATAAAGACTATTATTGGAAGTCATGTCTGAAAAGCATTCCACATACATTGTATTCAACAAGAATTTGTTCCTCCTCTTGATATGTGAAATGATAAGGTACACATAGGTGGCTCACAGAATTAATCAGATAATTATTTGGCCAAACCCAAAGGGTAATGCAAGATGATTCTTGATTACATTTGGTATATCTGTATTAAATTCTATAACGACAATCTCCCCCTAAGGGAGGTCACTCCATTTTACAAAAGCTTAAACCTAACATACTATGAAGGTCTTCGTTCTTGTGCTCGCAGACTTCTTTTTTTCTTTTTCATTTTCTTGTGATTATGGAGTAGTGATCATTGACTTTAGGCTTGAGCTTGTTCCTTTGACTTGTATGTAATTATGTGATCTTGAGCATCTTGAGATCATCAACCAAGCATAATCTCTTTTCGCCATCTTTGTAAACTTGTCATCTTTAGTGTACTGGACTTTTGGACCGACATGCTCATACCTTTCTATGTTAACTTGAAAAGATTTAATAATGCATCTTTCTTGAGGTTCTTTAAATTTAACACTTTGTTGCTTCAAGTAGGACATACGATATCAGAGTAGCGGAAGTCTTGAAACATGTACTTGAGCTTTCATGATGTCTTTATATTTGTCGGTCGGGTATGAGCATTGTGGTTATGAATCTTTGAGATAGCTGGATTCCTGTACAATACCTCCATTTCTTTAAGTATCCTGCATTAAAAAATTAGCAATAAAGTAGGGGGACTAATATGGCTTTGTCATTTTCCTGTGTTTGGTTGGAGTAACCTTCGAATCCGTGAGGATCGACCTCTGATCAAGTAGATTCAATTTAAGAAGAATCTTTTTGACAGGATTTCCAGCTGTAGTATAGAATCTTTCTAACACATATGTATTAGATTTATCAAAATCAGCATGTTCTTATTACCAAAATGTCTCAAAGCAGACAACACGATAACAGTGAACAGTGAAGTTCTGTTATCACCGATTTGATAGATTAATCAATTTGAAAAATCAATCGACGTGTCCACTGCATTACTAAAGTGGTTTTGTCACACATGAGAGTTGGTTAATATTCAAAATTTCTCATCAATTGTTAATTACATTACTGGACCAAGCCATGTTCTTGTAGAATCGCACCATCGTTTCTTTCCAGTTGTCACAAGTTTGATTCATATAGAATCGCACAAGTCACCTACCATGAGCTTGTTTGATGTTGGCTCAAGCAGGATTTCCATCGTCATTGTGAATACTTTAGTATCACTCTGATGTTCTGGCAAAATCATAAGGATAATGCGTAGGACTCTTTATATATTTCTCGTTATTCACATTGTGTGAGATAGCAAGCATAATTTTGACAAGTGTCCTAATGAGATTTATGGATGATCTCTTTTGGCTCTAGACTCAATAGTGCACTTTGGTTTTAGTGATCGGAGGCTGGAGCAGACTGCCACCTTTTCAATACCAACTAACTCGGAGTGAGAAAGTTGATAGAAATGCGTGTAATCTCCGTGAGAAATGAAACAGAAATCTTTTGAGAGATTCTGAGTGGCTAGGGAGGGTTGTGCATTGCATCACTGGGTCCATGATGTCAGTCTTCAATGTCAGCAATCATCTTTGTGATTCTTGACAGCAGATGTATTGACCCGGTTTCTGCCTAAGTGTAAGGAGGGCTTCTTTCTTTTCACCCTTTATCTTAACTTTTCTTTTTAATTCTTCAACCCCTTCAGCGCTTACCGAGACTTCATAACTAGTACCTTGTTGGGTTTGTTCCAGTACTAGCTCCATCTCAGTCGGCACTTTTCCCTTATTCTCACTTTTACTCCTTTTTTCATACCTAAGGACTACTACACTATCTAGTGGAATATCCCTGGGTAGATCCCTCTGGTTCTGGCTGGATCATGAGAATGAATACCTAAATTTAACCACCTTATAACTCCAATGCAGTAATAAAATTGGTCGGTCTTTGGTACTTCCACATTTCAGCCAATCACATAACCATTTGCTCCCCCTTCATATGTGCATCGATTAATCGAAAGAGTTTAGCACATATATGGGATAGCGTACACTTGAGATCTTAAAAATTACATTATTAGCCATATATTTTAATCACATTTTTTCCCTTATCAAAAATATTAAATCTCTTGATATTTTGGATATCAATTGATTCAAATATAACTGCTTTCGGGGAAAGAATGTCCAATTATTAACAAGCCGCAATAGGAACATTTTTTATGCTCCACCTCAAATTATGAGGGTATTATATGGTGTTTAAGTATGATAATTTGAAAAAAATTGAATTTACTAAGAAATTCTTGAAAATTCATACTCAAACACTATATAAGCCTATTTTCTAAGTCTACACTATTTATATACATATTCACAAGATTATAATATACGAGAAATTGACATGAAATGAGTTGAGACAAAATATGACAAAGTCATATTGTCCTTTCCAGAAGCCTGAGATCTTTCCCGTATATCCTTTCACCAACGAACATTTCTAGATTCCGCATCAACCTCCTCTGATAAAGCTGCTTGTCTATATCCTGAACCATAACCCGAGCCCTTTTCTTGTCTAAGTTACTCCATTTCCTCATTGGCAGATATTCTATTCTTATCCCCGCAACAATGTCGTGAAGAGTAGTTCGAACATCATTGAGCGTGCCATCACTAAACTTGTGAAGTTCATCAGTACGCATCAATCTCTTCCTCTTGAACTGGTCCACATATATTATTTCATGAGGGTCTGAGTGTGAAGTGTATGCGGTTTTGTTCCTGAGATTTGGTCTGTATGTGTCGGGTTTAGTGGGGTTGAGCTTCTTTTGGTAACTTTCGACACCTAATTAAAGATCTTCCACCCGCCTTTGGATGACAATACGTCTGGTGAACATACGTAATGGCACATTCAAATCATACCGTTTGTCGATGGTGAGATTGGTCAGCTTTTGTTGATCGAGTAGAAGTAACATGTCTTCAATGTCTTGTAGACGTAGTCTTTTGAAATCACCTTCTTTAAACGTATATAGCTTCTGATCATCTCGACAAACTTCAATCTCTTCTAGGTGACCATAGTCATACATCTTCATAATCTTAAGTCTGGTTACCGCAATAATTCTTCTTCTGGAGTAAACATCTTTAAACGAAGTCAAGTTACTTGCGTATCCGTAGAAGCTTTGGCGTTTTGAACCCAGTGTGAAGTGCCAAAGTAAGCATGTTGATCATATTTGAATTACGATGCATGGAGCGAGCATTTTACCACCCATTGTAACAGCTTTGGCGTCCTTGGTTTTCTGGATGGGACGATCACAAGCACCAGTACCACTGCTACTGAATGGAACCACCTTGACTCTCTTGTCAAGGTCTGGATCTACGACACTATCTCTACATCTCTTCTCCAAACTGTTCTCAAGAAAAACGTGACTGCTAAAGATGTGTGGAAAAGCCTCAAGGAACTTTTTCACGACAACAAAGATGCAAGGGCCATGGAACTCCAAGAGGAACTTCGTTTGTTGGAACTAGGTAATCTTACCATCTCGGAGTACTTTAAGAAAATTAAAATGGTTTCGGACCTATTGTCTAATATCGAGTCTCCTGTTGACGAAAATAGTCTCGTTATGTATGCTATAAATGGTCATGGTGAAAGGTACGAACAAGTTGCAGGCATCATTCGTCACAAGACCAAACGTCCCACGTTGCTAGAAACCCGATCAATGCTACTATTGGAAGAATCTCGCCTCAATCGTAGGGATGCTCGCTCTCAAACCCGTCACAACGACACTCTATCATCGTCTACAGTCCTTATGGCTACTGGTCCGAACCCCTCAAAAGGTAACAACCAAAAACAAGTCTGTAGAAATTTTCAAAGAGGGCATTGTCGTTTTGGGGCTAAATGTCGATACCTGCATGTTAGACGAACCGATACAAATCAACCAGGTATCTCTTGGAACTCTCCTGATAACCTTATTTCAAGCCAACAGCCCCTGAATCCAGCCCACATAGCTGCTGCTCGTCAAGCTCAACCTGCTATGAGTCGGGTTTCATTTGGTTATCAGCCCCCAACCCCGCGGTCTGGTGCGACACAACAATCTCAGCCTACTCCACAGGCCTTTGGTCCATCAGGTATTTTAGGCCCACACCCTAGTACAGTAGCATCCGTCCCAAATACTACTACTCTAGGAAGATGGGTGTTTGAACCTTATGGGGACCAGCCTAGTTACTTACCACAGGCATTCAATGCTATGAGTCTTCAGTACCCGGACCCCGACTCTGGATGGTATATGGATACTGGGGCAACCTCTCATCTCTCGGCCGACACAGGTAAACTCACTACCATATTTAATAAAAGCATTATTCCATCTATAGTTGTCGGTAATGGGGCAACCATCCCCGTAACCAACAGTGGCCGTAGCATTTTGCCCTCTTTACATCGACCTTTATATCTTCAAAATGTCTTAGTAACCTCGAACATAATTAAAAACCTCATTTCCGTTCGTCAGTTCACACGTGATAATAAATGTAGCATTGATTTTGACGAATATGGTTTTTCTGTGAAGGATTATTGGACCCGCCGCCTCCTTCTTCGATGTAATAGCACCGGGGATCTTTATCCATTCCTACCATCCACCATATCTACTCCAACAGCCCTTCTTTCCACCAAGCACTCCACGTAGCACCGAAGACTCGGTCATCCTGGAGATGACGTGTTACGTGTTTTAGTTTCTTATAAATTTATTTCGTGTAATAAACCAAAGTCCACGACTTTGTGCCATGCTTGCCAGCTTGGTAAACATGTAAGACTACCTTTTTTGCATTCTACCTCCGTTGTTTTAGACACTTTTGATATTATTCACTCGGACCTATGGACTTCTCCACTCCTGAGTTTCAGTGGCTTTAAATACTATGTTATATTTCTTGATCATTTTTCGCATTTCCTTTGGGTCTATCCACTTAAAAAGAAATCTGATGCATTTAACAAATTTATAGCTTTCCGTTCCTATGTTAAAACTCAATTCAATAAAGAAATCAAATCATTTCAATGTGATCATGGGGGTGAATTTGACAACACCCAACAACATAACCTTTTTCAAACAAACGGGATACAATTCCGATTCTCATGTCCAAAAACATCCCAACAAAATGGAAAGTCCAAGAGAATGATAAGAACAATTAATAACCTCATACGAACATTACTCTTCCAAGCTCACATTCCACCACACTATTGGGTTGAGGCATTATACATGGCCACACACTTACTTAACATTTTGCCCTCTACATCAATTAAAAATGAAATACCATTAACCAAACTATTCAACAAACAACCAACATACCACCACTTACGCATCTTCGGATGTCTATGCTACCCTCATCTTAACACAACACACAAACTCCAACCACGATCTACACCCTGCATATTCCTTGGATACCCAACCTCTCACCGGGGCTATAGATGTCTAGATCTCGCAACCAACAAAATCATAATATCTCGCCATGTCACTTTTGACGAGTCCTTGTTTCCATTTGGTTCAGTAACACCAACGACACCCCCTCATATCAATTCCTTGACTAAAACACCACCATATCACCTATCGCTCACAAATTACTCACCTTCTCGCAACCTGCTACTACACCAATCCACTTTGACGACCCAACCAGCCCACCACACTCCTCGGCCCACCCCTCACCAAACAACCAACAAAATGACACCCCACTCATATAACCAAATGATTCTACTACTAACTCTCCCAACACCACTCACATCAACTCAGCCAATAATGAAGACACCCAGCCCGCTACTACTACCCACCAACACAACCTCGACACACAACACCCTCAACCCCCATCACATCCCACAGCCTCAAACCCCCCACCCTCTCACCCCATGATCACTCGCTCTAAGGACGGAATCACTCGACCTATACAACGACTCAATCTCCATGTCTCAACACCTGATGTTATCCCTAAATCTTACATTCAAGCCCCAAATTGGAAAAAATGCTATGCTAGATGAGTTTAATGCTTTAATTAAAAATGGTACGTAGGTCCTTCTGCCCCGACCAACTAATGCTAACATTGTTCGATCTATGTGGTTGTTTAAACGTAAATTTAACGCATATGGGACTTTAAATCGCTATAAAGCACGATTGGTCGCAAACGGCAGTAGTCAACAACAAGGCATAGATTGTGATGAGACCTTCAGCCCGGTTGTCAAACCGGCCACCATTCAGACAGTTTTGAGCTTGGCCGTTTCTAAACAATGGCCAATTCATCAACTGGATGTAAAAAATGCCTTTCTTTATGGTACCCTTAGTGAAACTGTTTATATGCATCAACCACCAGGATTCCGAAACTCAGTTATGCCTAATCATGTCTGCTTGCTAAAGAAATCCCTCTACGGTCTAAAACAGGCACCGCGTGCTTAGTTCCAGCGCTTCACCAGCTATGCTGTACAAGTCGGTTTTTATCATAGCAAAACCGACACGTCATTGTTTATCTTTCGTCGTGGGGCGGACACTGCATATCTACTTCTATATGTGGATGATATTATTCTTACAGCTTCTTCTAGTGCCCTCCTTCAGCAGATTATATCCTCTCTCCATAGTGAGTTTTCCATGACGGACCTTGGCCCGCTAAACTATTTCCTTGGCATCTCTGCTACACGTACAACTTCTGGATTATTCCTTTCACAGTCCAAATATGCCTCTGAACTACTTGAGCGGTCCCGTATGCTCAATTGTAATCCATGCAGAACTCCTGCCGACAGTGAAAAGAAGCTTGGACCTGAGGGTACACCTGTATCAGACCCTACATTGTATCGTAGTCTTGCAGGAGCTCTACAGTATCATACATTTACCCGCACTGATCTATCCTATGTTGTACAACAGTTATGCCTTTACATGCACGATCCTCGGGAGCCTCATCTTAACGCTTTAAAGTATGTCCTCCGATATGTCTGCGGTACCATGGATCTTGGTCTTGAGTTGTATCAGTCCTCTACTTCTCAGCTTACAGCTTATTCAGATGTTGACTGGGCAGGGTGTCCTAGCACTAGACGATCCACTTCTGGCTATTGTGTTTTTCTTGGGGATAACCTTCTATCTTGGTCCTCCAAACGTCAACATACTTTATCAAGATCTAGTGCCGAAGCCGAATACCGCGGGGTTGCCAATGCTATTGCTGAAACTGCTTGGATACACAATCTTTTGCGTGAGTTACATGTGCCTCTACACACTGCCACCTTGGTTTACTGTGATGATGTCAGCGCTATATACATGTCCGCCAACCCGGTGCAACATCATCGCACCAAACATATCGAAATTGACATTCACTTAGTTCGTGATAAAATGGCGGCAGGACATGTCCGGGTTCTTCATGTCCCTTCTCGGTTTCAGTTTGCAGATATCTTCACTAAGGGACTGCCATATCCACTGTTTGCTAATTTCAGGTTCAATTTGAGCGTTCGCAAACCTTCCGCTCCAACTGCGGGGGCGTATTAGCAGACGTATATATCATGTATAGTCTAGTATGTATTCTTGTATTGTCAGCCCATTAGTTAGAGTGCAGGGCTCAAGCCCATCCAATGTATACGCGTCTCTCACACGCTTTGTAATCTCTATATATTTGGAAACATGTAATGCAAATACTCATTCAAGGAAAATCTCTCCCAATCACTTATTTTATCAACAAAAAAGCCTTTGACTCGTTCACAAAATCTCGTTCAATTCCATGCAAGCTCCATATAGTGTTAATCTCTGTTTGACAAACCTTGAGTTATCACTTCAGTATAAAATATAGGTATTTTTTTAATGTAACAAATCATCGTATTTCCGTATAAGGGTATAACAATAATCTAGATTGCTAAGATTAAATTTAGATATGATTGAATTTAGATATGATACAACAACAAAAATTGGGCTTTGGTAGAAGTCAATGGACTAATGAGTCATGCAAGTGATGATTGTACGTATACTCATGGGCTCTTTGTGATTATACTAAATTGCATTTAATTACGCATTACTACGCAATACGATTGATATATTTTGTGGTTAGAGGTTAAAGAAAATATACACATTCTATTATTTAATTAACAAATATGGGGTTGACGAATTTATTGGCAAACCTACTGAGTGATGTAGCGAATAAAAGGTGGAAAAAGTTATATTTTTCCTTTTGTAAAAAGACTTTCAAATTTTAAATATTCCACAATTAAACATGTGTTAAATAAAATCAATATAATTTCAAGATATTTGTAATGAAGTTGACTTGGTCTCACTTCTCTTTATACGACTTAGATTGATTATAGAGTTGATCCAACGGCTTAGAGATGGTGTCATGTCATTATTTTTTCTCTATACTCCGTCGACAATAAAAAGGTCAATTGAAGGGTATTAAGTAATAACTACATACAAGCTCTTTTTATTTAACTCAAGGTCTATTTATATAATCACAAGTAACCTACATGGACGATTTTTGGTAACTAAAGGACTATTTTCGGAATGACAAGCAAACCTCAAGAATGATTTTTACCATTTTTGTTTAAAGTTTACTGTTTAATAATAGTAAACATTTGGGAATTCTATTTATTGTTATAATTATATTTATAACTATAATTAAGGTTTTGTTATTTGTAGCCTTAAAAGTTATACTTAAGGCAAAAGTGGTTGTACATTATGTCGTTTAAGAATAGTTATATGTTAATGGACTCTTTTAATGTGTATAATCCAATTTCTCAAATATAAATTTCATTTTTCACTCATAAAAATAGCTTAATCGACCTGATGAAGTGACCCGTTTAACCAACCCGACCCGAACACAATGTCTTTAATAAACGGGTTTAGTTGATCTACCCCGGAATAACCGGAAACCTGTTTACGACCAACAATCACCCATTTCATGTTTATCGTGGTAACTTTGTCAATGGCTTAGTAACTAAAGTGTGACCGGGCAATATGTTCATCATGAATATACGTATCTTTTATTTACTGGGAAAATGTCAAAGTGTGAGGTATATAACAACGCACGTAGTTTGTTAGCCCGTCATGTTAACTAGAACAATAATTGTTTGAATTTTGATTATTAGTCCGTTTTTTTTAATTGAAAGTTAACGTGTTTGTTATTATTTCCATCAATAACTACACAAATAATTAACACATACTTGATGTCACGATCACATGAATGTTGCTTCCTGGACTAACTCTCTTATATATAACACTTGATTCTTGTGGTTATGATTCACACACACAAACATATATATCAATCACTAGCTCCAGAGTCAAGCAACGATCGAACTTGTGAATGTGACGCTATCAGTATGAGCACGACGTGCTTCTCACCATTCACGTCTTAGATTTGTTTGTTATCTTACATTTTAAGGAGTTAGCCATACGATCCATTTTTTGCTTCAGTGTGATTTAGAAAAAAGTTTATGATAAAAACAATCTTACTAAAACGATCATATCAGGGCACATAATCCTTTGAATATGTTAATGTTGCTACCTAAAGTAGAAAGTTAGTTTTAGTGACATTGTGATCGACCAACATATTATATGCATATATACAGCGGTAACAGCAAATAGCTTCGATCTTGCGATTTTTGGTATGGACTTGAAACGAAGTGTTTTTATTGAATCTATTTTAATTTACATATTTCATGCCATCTTTCTTAACGTATTGAATATACATAGACGTTAATCGACAAGAATTAAAAGAAATGTCAATATGATCTTGCAATTTTTCTTGATCTAAAATTATAACACGTACACTATAATTTTCTAAAATTATAATCATTTCATGTTTTTCGATCTTATACTTCTACGTCACCCTACTACATTTCGTTGTTCCACAATGATAGGATACCGTTTTTGTGTCCTTGTCGTCGGGAAAAACACCACTTTATCTTCTTCAGCGGGTTTCCAACTGAAATAAATATTGTTTTATAAACAATTCATGGATGGAAACAACCAAGGATGTTTAAATAAGTATTTTATTTGTTAGTGTTTTATAATTACCTGAAATGAGTGATGAGATGGTGGAGGAAAACAGACAATGCAACCCTCGCTAGCTCGTGACCTGGGCATCTCCTCGGTCCACCTCCAAATGGCATGAAGCTTGCTGAATCGGATGTTTTCTGTTCACAAAAGTATATAGATGCAGTAAATATATACACTTGTCACAAATTCAGATAAATGCGAGTTTACCATTTAAAGCAATATAACACAATACGACAGTTGCATATTAGGTTGTTCATTGGATAGAGAGAAAATTAGAAACCTGCCATCTCCAAGGGTTGAAAACACGAGCATCCTCAAAGTTATCTTGATCAAGATGAACAGCACGAAGCGAGGTGAACACTTTTGCTCCTTTTGGAATTGTATAATCTACTTTAGAGAAGTTAAATCAGTAAATAATCTATAAGGTTCAAGTAGCTGGGCACAAAGAAATAGCCATATTCACATCAGGATAACTGAAAATCTTGATGCATACGTTGTACGCTTACCTTTAATCTTGACGTCGGTTATTGCTCTCCTAAAAACACCACTAATAATATTGGAGAGTCTTAAGGTCTCGTTAACAACCTGATCAGTAAGCAACAAATACGATTTAATACTTGCATCATTTTCTTTAATTGTGGTATCGTAGTATCAAGTGACACAGACCCACTGTCTAATTTTCTTAGATATTCGATGATGTAAATGTATTAATAAACATTTAACATAGACAATAACATTAATGAACTTACACATTGTGTAAAAGGCATAGACTTGTAATCGTCCCATTCAAGAGCTACCGATGCGCCTTTTCTGGCTCTAATTGCATCGTGCTCTTCCTGCACATATATGGAAGTATGCGATTAAAAGTGTATGTTTCGTATTGATTCACAAAAATTAAAATACAATTTTTATTATGAAATCAAAAATGTAACATGATGACAGCACCACACAATGTCCAAAACCATACACACATTAACACATGTAACCGTGCAAAGGAGGGCGTGCGGATTTTGCATCATATAATGTTTGAGTTTTCTTTAGCAAATGTCATCTAATCTCTGTGTCAACCTTTGTCCATTAACCTTTTGACTTTAATTTCAACACTTTTGCACACTACTTTATTTTACCTTTGGACCATTTAGTCCAAATTGTGTCTCTCCTTGCCATGATAAAATGATAAAGTTTCAAGATAGATGTTCGAAAAAGTGTATTTTTTAATCAGGTTATTTTTATGTAAAGGAATAACCGGGTCAAGGTAGTTTGTATTCTTTTTTTTTAAGGCAAAACACCTCCTATAAATCTTTTAGTTAAAACTTCTGTTCTTTTATTACAGTCATGTTTTTGTTAACTATGTTTGACATATTAGTACTTTACAAACAAACTGAAAAAGATGGGACAAATGGTTGACCCGAGCTGACCTGTTTGCATTTGACTGAAGTGTGTTCTAATGTAAAGGTGCGGAAATAACGAACCTTAAGCTGAGCAAGAGTGGATGGTGTGTCAGTGAGGTACTTAACCGCAAGAGTCATGGTGGTTGATGTGGTGTCATAACCTGCAACCAGCAAAGACACCAAGAAATCTACGATCTCGTCATCATAGAAGTTCTCCTCATCACCATCACTGTCAAACAATGCCGCCAGCATGTCATTCTTCTTCACACCCATTTCCCTTTCTATTCGCCGCTCTCTCACTACTAGATGTAGTGCCTCTGTCACCCTTTTCCTTGCCTTCAAACACACCCAATATCACAACACCATAGTTACCAATTTATTCTCACCCAATGAAAGTAATATCATTTTGAACATTTCGTAAAATATATATATATATATATATATATATATATATAGAGGAAGGTTAAAATAAAAAGACAAATATTCGTGAGAAGGATAAAAAGAAATATTTTTTTTAAAAAGTTCTCGAAAAATTCCAAAAAAATTCCATTAAATCAGGTATGTTGGTGCATAAAACTTATGTAAAAGAAGTTTTTCTAATTTTGAGTTTTTATACATTTTTTTAATGCGCAAAAAAAGAAATTTTGATCTGTTTGCATTTGACTAAAGTGTGTTCTAATGTAAAGGTGCGGAAATAACGAACCTTAAGCTGAGCAAGAGCGGATGGTGTGTCTGTGAGGTACTTAACCGCGAGAGTCATGGTGGTTGATGTGGTGTCATAACCTGCAACCAGCAAAGACACCAAGAAATCTACGATCTCGTAATATATAAGTTCTACATCATCACCTTCTCTGTCAAACAATGCCGCCAGCATGTCATTCTTCTTCACACCCTTTTCCCTTTCTATTCGCCGCTCTCTCACTACTAGATGTAGTGCCTCTGTCACCCTTTTCCTTGCCTTCAAACACACCCAATATCACAACACCATAGTTACCAATTTATTCTCACCCAATGAAAGTAATATCATTTTGAACATTTCGTAAGATATATATATATATATATATATATATGATTAATTGTTCTATAAGAAAACTTCAGTTCGTTAGTTAATTACCTTTATGATAATAGAAAGTAAACATTTTAGGCCGGAAGCCACTTAAAAATATGGAGTATGTCTAAAAGCAATTTTATCGATGACCTACCTTGTATATACTTATAGTGATTGTTTACAACTTTATATGTAATTTTTATCTATTGGACTCTATTAAACTAATTAGAAAACTTTAGTCTGAGAATGATCTTTTGTTACTTTTGAGTATAACATATCTTGATGAAAATTTTTATGACTTGATAGAATTTCAAACTACATTTATCAAGGCAGAGACTAGCTAGCTTGTCCCATTTCAAAAATCAGTATTTGCAAAACTAGTACTAGACAATAAGTTGATTCAAGTTGAACACTATTATTCAAAATAAGTCGTAACAGACTAGTGTTGAACTAGTACTACATTTGAAACAAAAGACCAAAAGGACTAGTACCTGAATAGCGCGACGATATGTGAGGGAAAAGAAGGGGAGAGGAATGCAAAAGAAGCCTTCGATAACAAGCATGTATTCTTTCCTTAAATTCTCCGACCACTCACATGGCTCAATGCTTAGTAATTGTTTCAACGTTAACTCGAATGTTATCTGCAGAATTTATTCAAATAAACAAAATCAATTCAATATTCTTTCCGGATTATAATTGGCTCATGTTATTTGTACCCCTCTGAAAAGCCGTTTGGTTTTTCCGGTTTTTTTTATTTTTTTTATTTTTATAATTTTGTTTATATTATAAAACAGTAAAACGCAGAATGCGGAACGAAAATTATAAAGTTTAACAGGTCAAAAGTATGAAACTGTCAAAAATTACGGAACAAAAAACTGATAAAAAACTGCGCTGCCACTGGTAATACCGGGAGACAAAAGTCGAAACATGTGTATTTATGGTTGGGGCAGGTGAGTACAAAAATAGTAGCTAACGCATTATACATTTATAAGTAAGGCTTATGAGATTGTACCCCCCTTAAATCACCATTGTACCCCCCGGGTTTTTTCCGGTTTTTTTTTTGTATTATTTTTTTTTTATTTTTATAATTTTGTTTATATTATAAAACAGTGAAACGCAGAATGCGGAACGAAAATTATAAAGTTTAACAGGTCAAAAGTATGAAACTGTCAAAAATTACGGAACAGAAACTGATAAAAAACTGCGCTGCACTGTAAACTGGGAGACAAAAAGTACAAAAAGTACGAAACATGTGTACTTTATGGTGGGCCAGGGGGTACCAATAGTAGCACCCATTATACATTATACGTAATTACGTAGCACTCGTACATGTTTTTTCATGATTCCACTTTGGTACTTTTTTGGATTTACTCATGGAATGGAATAAACACAATGATTTTCTCTTCCATTACTTTTCATATGAAGTAGTTGCAACTAGATTGGGACTGGGCACATGACCAAACACCACACGGCATCTTAAGTTTCCATTTAAATAATAGTCCACGTAAATACTACTGTATAATCTCTTATCATGGCATGGTAGTATCTAATTTCATAACAATATCCTTATATAAAAACTATATACCAAATTAAAGCCACTATAATTAGTTAGATATAAAATCATATCGCTATCTTCATTTTGGAAAGGATCATTAACATTTACGGAGTATTATAATCCTCAAAGGTAGAAGAAGTGTTTTTTAAATAATTAAAGAACCACATGAAATTTAGCTCTGTCCTTCTGTCACAATCAAGTTGCTTCTTTTAGCTAACTCGGACTACTGGTTGTCAAACACAGTTACAAACCGAGTCAACTCGGGATTGCATGATGTTGGTTATTTCGTAAGTGGTTGAGACTTGAGATTCAGCTCACTGAAAATAAGCTTATTCTTTTTTAGTAAACACACTTTCAAAAAAATTCAACCCTTTTAAAAGCTGATAAAGACCATTAAATGAACTTAGTTTTACATCTCATATAAAACTATTCTTCTTGCAGCAATATCAAGTTATCAACACACTTTAAAACCTGCTTTTTAGTAGTATAAGCATGACAAAACATTTTCAAAACTACTTATATATTTATGAAAACATAATAACTAAGAACATATCATTACCTTTTTAGCTTCATCCATAAGTAGAATCCGACCAGTCCAAGAATCCAAATTTAGCCGAACCAACCGGTCTATATCAGCCAACAAATGATCCTTAATAATAGTAGAATTAGCAAAACTCATAGTTAAAGAATGCATCCTCCTATGTAAACTCCCTCTCATTAACAACAAGGAATGTTTTCCAACCAAATTCGCTATGGAACCAGGATAACTCGACTCAAACAACCTTCCCTCATTTTGCAATATAAACCTATTTATTTCCGCATCAGCTGAGAACACTGTCCGTTCACCAAACACGTGTGTAGTAAATACAGAACCATATTTTGACACACGTGCGTCAATGAACGGTTCAGGGTTCTCAGTCTTGTATGCGGAAATGAGTTGAAATGTTTCACCAACAAGTGGTAAACCCGTGCTTCCTGGCGGGGTATTAATACTCCGCCAGAAAGCCGCTTTTCGGCGAAAGCGGAGGAAGATTATGGTAGAAAAAGAAACAATGAAGAGTAGAGAAATAGTGTAGAGTTCCATAGTGAATAGTGAATAAGTTTACAATTGTTTTGCGTGTGTGTTTTTTTTTCGAATATATGAGTATTTGTTTTTTCTCTCTCATAACGGTGCAAGCACACGAATGGGTTACTCATGAAAGTGAAAAAACGAACGAAAAAAAGTAGACAAGGAAGAGAGTGGAATTTAATGTCGGCATTAATTTGGAATTTTTTCAGAAGTTGTCATCACACTTGTACAATTCTCATTGAAAGTTGTACTGTTATGTCTTAATGTATGGGTAGTAAGAGCATCTCCAATGCACAACTTTACCAAAAGCTTTTCACTATTTCAAAAAGCCTTTGAAAGACTTTTTACCATTGGAATTCATAGCTTTTCCAAAAGACTTGTAATTTAACAAGTGGTTCAAGCTTTGTATTATATTGGTATTCTATTCAAATTATACCACTTTACTCTCTTGTATGTCACTTATTTTTCCAAAAAAGCTTTTGTAAAAAGCTTTTACCATTGGAGAAGACTTATAATAAAAGCTTTTTAATATGTAACAATCAATGAAAAGTACATGATGTAATTGCAAAAAGCTATTAGTGGTTTTTAGCATTGAAGATGCTCTAAAGGGTATGGTGGCTTAAGCCACAAAAATGAAACGGGTCCCACAGTATGCCACATCAGCATTTCACTCCCACTCAAAAATACCTCTTCACTTATAACACACACATACCTACCTCTTCATTTGGGCCTCACCACTCACACACAAACGCATACATTATAAAATATAATAATAACAAAAAAAAATTTAATTTATCTCGCCACTGCAATGACGAGATACCCAAAAAATATGAAGTGAAGAGGTGGGGTGGTGTGGTGGCTAGCAAGTAAAGAAGAGAGAGAGTGGGGTGGCGAGGCATTCTCGTTATCACACCATTTACTCTTATAAAGACCTTCTAAAAAGTCATTTGTACTATTTCTGGTTTTTCGGTTTTTTTCATTTTAAAAAAATTTCTTTTATTTTTATAATTTTGTTTATATTATAAAACAGTGAAACACAGAATGTGAAACAAAAAATATAAAGATTAACAAGTCAAAAATATTAAACTGTCAAAAAGTACGGACAAAAACTGATAAAAACCGCGTTATACTGTAAACGGAGGGAACAAAAGAACGATGCAAGTGGTTAAAAGTACAAAACATGATGGGTGGGTGGGGGGACATCAATAGTAGCACCCCCTAAGTATGGATCCAAGTTTAGTGTGTTTGTTTAGAGCTGATTTAAAAAATGGGGAAATTTCTTAAATGGACCATTTAAGGTATCATCTTACGAAAACAGCCGGAGTACAAAAAAATTACAAAAATGAACTTTGTTTAACTAACCGTTAGATATGAGACATGTGGCAAGATCTACGATAGTTTTTGCAGGCGAGTTTATAGATTTCGTTAAAGTGCGCTTGAGTTTTCATATAAAATGGCGAGGAGTACTTTAAATGGCCAAGCGCTCTCGAATTTTCTTGTGCGTCTCAAATATGACATAACTAAATGTTGATGAGCACTCTAGGAGACAAAGTGCTCCTGATTTCTCTTGTGCGCCTCAAATAATACGAAACAAGAAATCCAATCGCTCCCCATATTCTTTAGTTGCGCCTCAGATTAAGACAAACGAGGGCACTCCAAAAACAAGTGCTTTCGAATTCTCTTGTGCGCTGTAACAATTCGCATTTTCACATAACAAAACATGAACTTATGTTAAAAAAAACGAACCGTAAGAATATATGAAGAACATGTGGCCTAAGAACTAAACGATATTTTTTGCAAGAGCGCTTTTATAGATATCGTATAAAGTTGCGCTTGAGTTTTTCATATTAAAATGGCGATGATGTTACATTAAATGGCCAAAGCGATCTCGAATTTTCCTTGTGCGTCTCAAAAGACATAACTAAAACATGGGGATGATGGACACTCTAGGAGACAAAGTGCTCTCCTGATTTCTCTTTCTTGTGCGTCCTCAAAAAAACGAAAAAAAAATCCAATCCTCTCGAAAGACGAAAGATTGTGCCCCATATTCTTTAGTTGCGCCTCAGATTAAAACAAACGAGGGCACTCCAAAAACAAGTGCTTTCGAATTCTCTTGTGCGCTGTAACAATTCGCATTTTCACATCATTTTAATTTACTAACGGTCAATAAATAATCAACTCAATAATTTTAAACATTTACACTGCGTCAACTTTAATTTCAAACCGTTTAGGTTAAATCATCGCGTAAACTAAAAAACAACCACATTCAACATAATACGGACATCAAAACAAAAATAAAAAGTTTAACCCATCAATAATGTGTTTATATAATTAATAACATAACGTATTATAATTTATAATAACTGTTTTATAGTTTTAAATTACATTACTTTACTACGGAAAACTGTTTTCCCGTTATCCGATAATTAATAACTTTGCATACATTATTAAAGAAAGCATGTGAACCTTTATAAATAAAGTATTAAAAATTATATGATAATATAAAATATTAACCGGTTACAAAACACCAACAAAAAAAAAACCAAAAAAAACCCACAATTATTAGATAAAAAAAAGATAATATAGTATCCCAAGTCACAACGGCCAAATACAATAAAAATAAACTAACCCAATACTTGGGGGATATTGATGGCCAAAAAATACTAATTCATTCTATACAACATACCTACCACCCCACCCAAACCGTCAGTTATGTAAAGCACATAGACTCATCACTCACAAAAACCATACCATGGTAGATATTAAGCATTACCATTTTTGCTTAAATTCTCCCATCCTCTTACAACATCAAGACGAAAGCCTTCATCAACATCTTAAAAGTAGTCATACTTATAGATGGTCTCTCACCACATTAAACAAGTCTTAGATTATACTCCCCATGCAAGACTTATCCACTTTTCTTACACCTTAAGACAAAACCACTCCAACCCTCCCTAAAACTATGGCTTTGTGCAAATGGTTTTCTAGATATTTTGGGTATAAATAAGATCCTAATTGCAAGTAAACATTCACTTCTCATTTCTAACACTTAGCAAAAATCAAAACTCCTTTCTCTCCCAACCAAAACCCATGGCTCAATTTTGGCCAAAAGGGTTTTCATTTTCTTCCATTATCTTGATATTACAAGCATACAATGGAGTTTAGGTTTGATATCTAAGGTATATCAAGGGTACTACAAGAACTAGGGTTCATTTGATCAAGGGTTTGCAAGAAGAAAAATTAGGGTTTTCTAATAAGGATTTTGGGTTGAAGATCTAGGTTTGATTGTATTCATCTTCTCCATTCATTCACCTAAGGTCTAACATAAACCATACTCTTTCATAATTACTTCATTTATATTCATACATAATTGTTATATTGTTTAATCACCATCTACAAATTATTTTATAAAGTTTATAAAATAAAACAAACTCATACAAGATCAAAGAAATTCATATTCATGAGGAAATAATGTTAAAATATGTTGGAATGCAAAAATTTGTTTTATTTGACATATTATAAGTATTAGTTAATTTACATAATTAATTGTTACAATTTATTTATATGGATCTATGAATAAATAGTTGTTCAACACATTTATTTAGACTTTTGGACATAACATGATGAACATAAACTATAGGACATAAAATATACAAATGATGTTGTACTAATTAAATTAGAGGATTTGTAATAATTTAATTATGTCAAAAGTTTATAAAACAAGTTTTATAAATGTTAAATCCGAACAGTTTGAATATTCTGTGAAAACTCAATATCTTATAAAATATATAAACTTAAGATTCAAATAGTACATTTCATGACGATTCCGAATATATAAAAAACTTGAAAAACGAAGTAATAACGATGGAGATATGATTTTCACAAGATTAAGTATATAAAAAGTATTTTATATATAATAGTTTTATTTTACTGTTGTAAACATTTTATTTTGATAGATCATCTCGACACGATTTCGTACAATAAAAAACGCGTAAAAAGAGTTAAAATGAGAAATTTATGAGTTTTTTAAGATTTCAAAAAGTATATATTATTCCACAGCTTTTATAAAGCTATGAAAAGCTGCGGAATAACTGCCGAAACTGAAATCGGTGTTTTTGAGGGCTTTCGGGTCCGATTCGGCCAAAGTATAAAACTACAAAGTTGTTCAGAATGATGTTTTACTGTAAAAATCAAGTTTTCAGAATCTAGAAATGTATAGATATTTAATTAGGAATTATAAAAGCTAGATAACTTTATATTATTTTTTCTGCACTATTTTCCTGACATGAATATTGTTTGTTCGTTTCAATAAAAACCTTACAAAATAATGTAGCATCACTTATATAATATTAATACATGTTTTGAACTTTATAAATATTATTTTGCAAAACAATTAAACTATATATATAACATCATTATATAGAAAATAAAAATACTAAATCAAGCGAAATGATTTTAAATAATTTCCTAAGTTATAAGGAATTATTTTGGAAGTACATACTTGGTCACTTATTCTCAAACGTTATTTCAACACTTATAAACTAAACAAAACTATTAGGTGGTGATATAACTTTATAATATACATTGTTGTATTTATCTTAAATACATCGTACTTATATAACCTATAATTAATTAGGTTGCATTCTGGCTATTCGTGATGATATTCTTTGTTGATTGCTACTACCCTCGATACGTTCACTTAAGATGAGTTTATAGCCCCCACGTTTTACTCGTTTTACATATACTTTAACACTTTTGGGGGTGAGAATACATGCACAATTATAAATTGTTACATATTTGATTTCATAACTTGTTTACCTACTCGTTTACATACACGTTTACAAAATTGTTTACATACTCATTACAAACTCGATTACAAACTCATTTACATGATTGATTACAGACTCGTTTACATACTCATTTACATATCTCGCGGTGGGATACATTACTTGTTTTCACTTATGGACGCAACAATTTTACTTTCATTCAAATAATTACGGATTAGCTTAAGTGGCATGAACTGTTAATTACGATTGGTAGGCGCGAGTGTTATAAAATAGATCTATTTGGGCGTGACAACCCCGTTCGGGTGAGTAGCTCTCACTAGTTCGACGGACTAGACTAAGGAACGTATACCATGTCGGAGCATTGAACGACACTTACTTGAATACTTATAGTGCCTGAAAAGATTGGCATACATTACAAGTCCGAGCCTCAGTATCATGAACTTATTGTAATCGTAATCACATCTTCGTGACTATTGTATGTCTTACAATGGTCAGACACTTTACAAATCTTTGATTTCAACATTCATACTTATATTTTTATGACTATTATAAGGATTGAAATGGTCATACACACTTTATAAACCTTTGATTTCAACATTTATACTTACAAAAACCTATGAACTCGCCAACTTTATGTTGACACTTTTAAGCATGTATTTCTCAGGTGAATAGGATGCTTGACATAACTGATGTACATTGGAGTCCAAATTTTACAAGATTACTTTTCAAACGACACATTTAGAGATCGTTCTCTCATATCTTGTGCAATGGTATTATGAAGTAACGCTCCCGGACCCTTATTCCGCTACGACCTAATTTGGGGGTGTTACAGATTGGTATTCAGAGCCAAGGTTATAGAGAACTAGGTTGCATATTTTACCTAGACTATAACCGTTTTCACAAACATTGCATCACGTCAAACTTTTTCAATGTGCATACACACTGCTTGCTTACTTGCTTACATTACGTGCTTACATGACATACATATATACATATATGCTTACATTCCCTTATGAATAATTTACATTTATTTATATAAGAGTTATTTATATAAATACTAGAACATTTCTCAAGACATTTTGAATGACACGATGGTCTTTAAAACTTTTTTTATGATTTTACATAATACCATATTACATAACATTGAAACATGTCACAGTTCACCGATCCCATTAGTTACCTTACCATTCAACTCCGAGTTTGAACACCCGCCTCATACTATTCAAACACCTACGTTATCTTGTGACCCGTCTTACCTAGTGAAACCTAAGTTGGGACTTTCTTTCTTCAACTCTATTTCCTATAGGATTTTTTATTCATACTTTCTTTTAAATTTTCGTTGAACTATGTGGATAATTTTAAATTATCTATCCAACTCATATGTCACGAAAACTTCGTCGATTTTACTTTAACTCTCTAATTATTTATGCAAGTCACTCCTTAAACTATTGTAGCCTTTCAAATATTCTTACAACGACTTTATGAACTAGTTATCTATTGTCTTATAAACTATCTTACAGTTATCTCGCAAACCATTTTGTTGTCATCCTATAAACTACCTCGTTTCTATCTTGTGACTTATTTTATCGCACTATAAAACCATTTTGATACTATTATATACATAACGTTAGTTTGATGAAAATGAGCATTGCATCGTTAGTCCTCAATTGTACATAGCCTGATCACCTATGTATAATTCAGGAAGGACCATTCCATGCTGAGAGTAGTCATCATAAAACTTTTGTCAATAATCCATTATTACTTACATCCTTGAAAAGCAAAGTTTTGTGTGCGTATTCAAAAAACGCGTTTACTTCGGAAAATTGAATTAGTGACCATAGCAACTAAGCAGACTTTTACTCCACCTTACTACATAGAGTTGACATCACCTTACGCCAAATCCTATATCTAAAAGTTAAGACGCGTCACTAGTCGCCCTAGGACAATTCGCCATCAAATTTGCTCGCTATTAGAGAATTTACTGAATCACCCATTCAACGTTGACACAGTGCCATAGAACTTTGTATTGGTAATGCCATCATAGGTATAAAATCCGTTATCACCCTGGAAAGGAGAATGTTATAGCTAACGCTTTAAGCCAAAAGAAACAGATAAGACCACTATGATTCAAACTTTAGTCATCACAATAAATTTGAAACTTGAATGTTTAAGCTGAGGCAATAAAGGCGGAAAATATCAAGGATGAAACATCCTAAGTGGTATATACAAGGATTTGAAACCCGCCCCAATGAGACTCTATATATTAAGAAAACAAAATTTGTTACCACGTTTTTTGAGGATTAAAAATAAGTAATCCACAACAAGTAACCGCACCTCTTCACCAACACCATTCCGGAAGGCAACTCAAACTGAATTTCGGGATGAAATTCTTTTAACACGGGGAGACTGTAACAATTCGCATTTTTACATCATTTTACATCAATAAATATTCAACTATTTATTTTAAACTTTTACGCGTCTACTTTAATTTCAACCGTTTAGTTAAATCGCGTAAACTAAAAATCAACATTCAACATAAACGGACATCAAACAAATAAAAGTTTACGTCAATTAGGTGTTATATAATTATTACGAGGATAATTTATAACTTTTTATATTTTATTTTCATACTTTACGTAAAACGTTTACGTTTCGCGATATTTAATACTTTTGCATACATGTGAACCTTTATACATTTCTACACTCAACCAAATAATTATACCTAATACCTAAAAATTCTATAATTCTCACACCTAAACCCCACCATTCATTCATGCAAACCGCTCTTTGAAGCATCATGACCTATAAACATTATCACTATCCACAGTATAAACCATTTCACTATCGTTAACAAAATTATTTCACTAACATTTTATAAAGTACCTTACAATCACTTTACCGTCACCTTAGAAACTATCTCGTTATTTATTCGCAAAATAATAAACTACATTGCTTTCATCATATAAACTATTATTTTGTACTATTTTAGTGAAAATGAGCATCGCATCGTTAGCCCTCAAATACGCATAGCCTGATCACCTATGTATAATTCAGGAAGGACCATGCCATGCTAAGAAGTAGTCACCTTAGAAACTTTTGTCAAAAATCGATTTCTACTGATATTCTGGAAGAACCAAAATTTTGTGTGCGTATCCATAAAACGTATTTATCACGAGGAACCAAACTAATAATCATAATAACTAAGTAAACTCACACACACTCTACTATAAAAGTCACATCATCTTATACCAAATCTTAAGCCAAAAAGTCAAAGACGTATCATTAGCTACCCTAGGACAATCCGCCGGCAAGTTTAACCACCATCAAGGAATTGAAACCCACACCTCTTCTCTAACACCATTTCGGAAGGCAACTCAACCTGAATTTTGGGACAAAATTCTTTTTAACACGGGGAGACTGTAACAATCCGCATTTTCACATCATTTTACGTCAATAAATATCCAACTATTTATTTTAAACATTTACGCGTTTACTTTTAATTTCAACCATTTAGTTAAATCGCGTAAACTAAAAATCAACATTTAACGTAAACGGACATCAAACAAATAAAAGTTTACGTCAAGAAAGTGTTATATAATTATTACGAAGATAATTTATAACTTTTAACTTTTTATTTTTATTGGTTACGTAAAACGTTTACGTTTCGCAATAAACTACATTTAAGCATACACGGAAGCACCAATACCCATCTATACTCAAACAAATACCCAGTTTTATATCCAATACTTAAAAATTAAATCATATCTACACTTAAACACCTATAGGGCTGGTTCTACAAGTAACAAAACTCAAATAAATCTTAAACCTCTACTAAAGTCATATCTAATTAATCCCTACCTTCCCATATCTACCAAAACCTTTCATCAAGATACCAAGGACTCTCTTGTCACCTCTTTTGCACCCCTAGCCGTGCCCCTCCTCCTAGAGAGGAAGAGAGCACCTTACATACATTGTACCCGTCTTAGATTATACTCCCCATGCAAGACTTATCAACTTTTCTTACACCTTATAACAAAACCACTCCAACCCTCTCCAAAACCATGGCTTTGTGCAAATAGGTTTCTAGATATTTTGGATATAAATATGATCCTAATTTCAAGTAAATATTCACTTCTCATTTCTAACACTTAGCAAAAATTAAAACTTCCTTCTCTCCCAACCAAAACCCATGGCTCAATTTTAGCCAAGAGGCTTTCTATTTTCTTTCATTATCTTGATATTACAAGCATACAAGGGTGTTTAGGTTTGATATCTAAGATATATCAAGGGTACTACAAGAACTAGGGTTCATTTGATCAAGGGTTTGCAAGAAGAAAAATTAAGGTTTTCTAATAAAGATTTTGGGTTGAAGATCTAGGTTTGATTGTGTTCATCTTCTCCATTCATTCACCTAAGGTCTAACATAAACCCTACTCTTTCATAATTACTTCATTCATATTCATACATAATTGTTATATTATTTAATCACCATCTACAAATTATCTTATAAAGTTTATAAAATAAAACAAGCTCATACAAGATCAAAGAAATTCGTATTCACGAGGAAATGATGTTAAAATACGTTGGAATGCAAAAAATGTCTTATTTGACATATTACAAGTATTAGTTAATTTACATAATTAATTGTTACAATTTATTTATATGGATCTATAAATAAATAATTGTTGAAGACATTTATTTGGACTTTTTGACATAACATGATGAACATAAATTATAGGACATAAAATATACAAAGGATGTTGTACTAATTAAATTAGAGGACTTGTAATAATTTAATTATGTCAAAAGTTTATAAAACAAGTTTTATAAATGTTAAATCCAAACAGTTTGAATATTCTATGAAAACCCGAAATTTTATAAAATATATAAACTTAATATTCATATAGTACATTTCATGACGATTCTGAATATATAAAGAACTTGAAAAACGGAGCTATAACGAAGGAGATATGATTTTCACAAGATTAAATATATAAAAAGTATTTTATATATAATAGTTTTATTTTACTGTTAGTGTACAAATTTTTATAAAATATGTAAACATTTTATTTTGATAGATCATCTCGACACGATTTCGTACATATAAATAACGCGTAAAACGGAGTTAAAATGAGAAAGTTATGAGTTTTTAAAGATTTCGAAAAGTATATATTATTTTAAAGCTTTTATAAGGCTTTGAAAAGCTGCGGAATAACTGCAGAAACTGAAATCGGTGTTTTTGAGGGCTTTCGGGTCCGATTCGGCCAAGGTATAAATCTACAAAGCTATCCGGAATGACGTTTTACTATACCTAATAAGTTTTCGGAGTCTAAAAGTGTATAGATATTTAATTAGGAATTATAAAAGCTAGATAACTTTATATTAATTTTTCTACACTATTTTCCTGACATGAATAGTGTTTGTTCGTTTCAATAAAACCTTAGAAAATAATGTAGCATCACTTATATCATATTTATACATGTTTTGAACTTTATAAAAATTATTTTGCAAAACAATTAAACTATATATATAACATCATTATATAGAAAATAAAAATACTAAATCAAGCGAAATGATTTTAAATGATTTCCTAATTTATAAGGAATTATCTTCGAAGTACATACTTGGTCACTTATTCTCAAACGTTATTTCAACACTTATAAACTAAACAAAACTATTAGGTGGTGGTATAACTTTATAATATACATTGTTGTATTTATTTTAAATACATCGTACTTATACGACCTATAATTAATTAGGTTGCATTCGGGCTATTCGTGACGATATTCTTTGTTGATTGTTACTACCCTCGATACGTTCACTTAAGGTGAGTTTATAGCCCCACGTTTTACTCGTTTTACATATACTTTAATAATTTTTGAGGTGAGAATACATGCGCATTTACAAATTGTTACCTACTTGATTTCATAACTTGTTTACCTATTCGTTTACATACACATTTACAAAATTGTTTACATACTCATTACAAACTCGATTACAAACTCATTTTACATGATTGATTACAAACTCGTTTACATACTCATTTACATATCTCGCGGTGGGATACAATCACTTGTTTTTACTTATGGATGCAACAACTTTACTTTCATTCAAATGATTACGGATTAGCTTAAGTGGCATGAACTGTTAATTACGATTGGTAGACGCGAGTGTTATAAAATAGATCTATTTAGGTGTGACAACCCCGTTCGGGTGAGTAGCTGCATCAACTAGGACGGTATTGTGGATAACGACGTTATACCTTGTACGGAGCATTGAACGACATTTACTTAAAGTACTTAACACTGCATGAAAAGATTGGCATAACATTACAAGTTTGAGCCTCGTATCATGCAATCTTCGGAGCATTGAACGACATTTACTTAAATACTTACACTGCCTGAAAAGATTGGCATACATTACAAGTCCAAGCCTCAGTATCATGAACTTAGTGTAATCATAATCACATCTTCGTGACTATTGTATGTGTTACAATGGTCGCACACACTTTACAAATCTTTGATTTTAACATTCATACTTACATTTTTGTGACTATTATAAGGATTGAAATGGTCATACACACTTTACAAATCTTTGATTTCAACATTCATACTTACATTTTTGTGACTATTATAAGGATTGAAATGGTCATACACACTTTATAAACCTTTGATTTCAACATTTATACTTACAAAAACCTATGAACTCACCAACTTTATGTTGACACTTTTAAGCATGTATTTCTCAGGTGAATAGGATGCTTGACATAACTAATGTACATTGGAGTCCAAATTTTACAAGATTACTTTTCAAACGACATATTTAGAGGTAGTTCTCTCATATCTTGTGCAATGGTATTATGAAGTAACGCTCCCGGACCCTTATTCCGCTGCGACCCAATTTGGGGTGTTACATGCGCCTCATATAAAGCCAAAAAATAAAACACTATTTTTCGTATAAAATGTTAAGGAGCACTCTAAAACACCAAATGTTCCCCTCTTTTTGTGCGCCTCATATAAAGACAAGTTGCGGAGCACTTTAAATCACCAAGTTCTCCCCTTCTTTTGTGTGGCGAGGGGGAGAGTATGCGAGAGGGAAAGTGAGGCGAGAGTGTGTTTTTGGTGCACCTGACGAGAGGGATAGCAAGGGGATAGGCAAGTACGAGGTGTGCAAGGTTTAAACGTGCTCCTTGCTCTCTTTTTGTAAACAAGGAAATTTTGGTTCATTTTGGTAAACGCACTTGTGTTATAATTCATTTTGGTATTTTTTTTTTCTTTAAAAAATGTCTTCTACAAATGTCTTAGGTTGATTTGGATAACTTAGGCGACTTTCATCAAAAATTTGACAAGTGTCTTCAGTTGCTCAAGTTCTTGCATTAACACTTGTCAAATTTTAATTAAAAAATCACTCAGATCATCTTGGGTCATTCGTAGAAGACACATTTTTTCAAAGCAAGTAACACCCACAGGTTTTGTTGGCGGGGCAAAAATAACATTCTTCTTTTTTTTTATCTTTTGGAATTTTGGTAAACCAACTTTTAAGTACATGACTTGAGATCTTAAGCATTACATTTAGAGCAAAATAAACTGTGGCATGAACTGAATCGGACCGATCAGAGTAGACAAGCCATATTTTGGTCCGGTATTTGGTCCATTATTTTCTTCATACTTGGCCTTTGGCCTTCGGTCCGGTTCGGTTCGGTTTTATTCGAAATTGGAAGTTATGCTTTGTTGGACCGGATATGACCGACGAATCGAACCAGATAATGCCAGCCGGATTTGGACCGAACATTTCGGTCTCGTTTTTTGAGCGAAATCAGTCTTGTCCGGGTTTCGAACTCCCCTTGCATTTATAATTACTTTTCTTTTAAAATTAATATGTAAACATGATTTTTCCACCGTAGACCACAACAAGATTAAAAAGGTTTAAAGCGAGCTTAAAAGAGTTGTCTGCATTGTTAAATATGTGGTGTATTAGGCTATGTTTGGCAACAAGCATTTTGGAGCGTTTAGGAGCGACAAGCGGTAAGCATTTTAGATAAAAAGCTTGTTTGGCCACACCTTAACAAGCGTTGAATATTGTTTAACCGCTCCAATCTCAAATGCTTCTTGAAGAAGCATTTCGGAACTGCTCCAAGCAGTTTGTTATAAAATTACATTTGTGCCCTCAAATATAAAGTTTATACTTTCTTTAATTAGGTTATAGTTCTTTTTCGTAATTTTACACTTTCTAATTACAACTTACAGCTACGTTAACAAACACCTTTTTTAAACAAACAGTTACTGCTTACTGCTCTTGCTACTACTTACTACTATCTGCTACGTGTCGCCAAACATACCCTTAGTTGTTCTCTGTTTGAAATGAGAGGTAACTTGTACATTAACAAAATGACTTTTGGTTGAATATAATGTTAGTGCAAATATTATGATATTTAATCTGTACGATCTCTTTATGTTTTGATGATGACAAACATGTGACTTGTAATACGTAATGTAAAGTACACTAGTTACTCATAATCACAAATCATCAATGCAAACATATATCAACATCTCTCGACGTCTCAAATCTGCATCAACACTGATGTTTGTTTGCACCTGACGTAAATCACATAAGGTATATATAAACAAACATTAAACTTGTAGGATGATCAAAGAAATAAGTTTTTGTCTTAAAACATCACATTTTTATAAATGTGACAAAACAATTTTTCAAAAATCAATTAGATAAACTATTTTTTAATTATAAAGAAATGTTTAATGTGGTAATTATTTCAAAATTTAAATCTGGCTATTTTCCCCCCAAAACAAGTGTCACTTTCACCAGACAAGTTTGTCACCACAAAAAGACAAAAATAGGAGCGTCTGTCGGGGCGGTCCTTTAAATGCGGTGGTCCCCCCCTGGCGGCCCCTAACATATCTGGGACCGCCGTTTCCTGACAGGTTGTTTTTCAGCTCCTATAAATAGTGGGTCACCTCCAACTATTTTTATAACCCTTTTGCATGACTTTCTTTTAGTTCTTTCTCTTTCTAGATCTCACTAAATCTCTCTAAATATTTGATCATTCAACTTGGTTAATCTTGTTTAAATATGATCAAATCTTCTATCATTTCATCATTTCCTCAAGTGCAAGAGAAGAACTTTCGTCATCGCTAAGATACGAAGTTGTGTAGTCTAGTTAGTTCATTTGTAACATTTGTTACATATAGATCTAGTCCGTATCTTTCATTCTTGTGTAGTTGTGTAGATCCGGATAGTGTAAAAATTCGGAAGCGTTGATGGTGTGTCGGTTAGTATTTTAGTCCTTAAAATACAAGTGTGGGTGGTAAATTGGTTCTAGCTAAGATTAGGACTCGACATCTAGCTTAGTGTCAGAAAATAATATAAGCGACGCGGTTTATGTGTTTAGGCCATAAAACACAAGTCTTGTTATGTTGGGCCATAAAACATAACGGGTTTGGTTGTACCGAAAGAAGGACTCGACATCTAGCTTAGTGTCG